>PVJO010020912.1:0-30944 GCA_004026905.1 Hystrix cristata
ATGTTCATAGCAACACAATTTGTAATAGCTAAGTCTTGGAAACAACCTAAATGCCCAACAACCAACGAATGGCTGAAGAAAATGTGGTTTTTCTACACAATGGAGTACTACACTGCCATAAAAAAGGATAAACTAGAGTCATTCATATATAAATGGATGTTTCTTGAGAACATACTCTTAAGTGAAATAAATAAGACACTCATGAGCACACATCGAATTGTTTCTCTGATATGAGAGACCATAATTGTAAATAAGGACAAAGAGGTGTAATAGATATTATATAAAAGGAGGATGGTGTGCAGAGGAGAGGAGTACTAGAAGGAAAGAAGGGGAAAAGCAGAAAGGCAACAGGGGAGAGAGGGGAATGGGAAAATATGGAAAATGATCAATGAACCTGCTGTAAATAGGGAGGGAGGGTGCAGAGGGGAGGGGGGAAGAGGGGAGAGAACCAAGATGCATCATGTATAGGTACAGAATAATTGTAATGAATGAGACCATTGTATGAAGCATGTACCAATACATGTTCTTGGTTTAAAATTAAAAAAAAAAAGTGATTCCTCTAAGCAGTCTTTCTTAATTTTTTAAACCCTCTCTTTGTCTCCTTTTCTGGGGGAGGTGCTGGGGATCAAACTCAGGGCCTTGTGCTTGCCAGGCAAACACTCTACTACTTGAGCTAAATCCCAAACCCCAACCCTTGTCTTTTAGGCTGAATGACTGCTTTAAAAATTCAAGTTTTCTTTATAATATACTGTATATCCTATGACAGATACATTAGAGTTTCAAAAATACAGTATACGTTTATGCATATGAGCCATGTCTTCTTGTAACAAACTGTTGAGAATATTTAAATTGAGATCAACTCAAAGTATAAATTAGTTCTTCGTAATAGTAAATTAAAGACTTGATTGATAGCCAGGTGTGGTGGTGCATACCTGTTATCTCAGTACTCTAGGAGGCTGAGGCAGGAGGATCACAATTCAAGTCCAGCCTCGGTTAACTTAACTTAATAGGACTTCATCTCTAAATAAGGGCTGGGGTACAGCTTAGTGTGAAGGCCCTGGATTCAATCCCCAGTAGCAAAACAAAAAACAGAGAGAGAGCAACAGGGACAGACAGGGGATGACAGAGACAGAGAGAGGAGAGAGAGAGAGAGACTTGATTAATATCACTTAAACAAATGCCAGGTTGTTAAGTAGCCTGCTGATTCAATGCACTGAATGGGACCCCTCTTTCTGCAACAAAGGAACATTTCTTTATCTTGAAATGCTTCAGGAAATCATAGACCAAGGGCTGAAAATTCCAATGACTACAAGTACCAGGAAAAACATACTAAATTTAAGAAAACTTGTGAGAAAATAGGACACATAACAGGCCTGCAGCAAACTGTAGAACAGAGCACCTTTTCAGGTTTGCCTGTTTTGCACCTGTATCTGAGACAGGAGATACAGGTGTGGCAAAACTGGCTGGGGAAGGAGGTGTGACATGTTAATCCCAGAATTCCATGACATAGGCGCAGAACAGTTCCTGAAGCCCTGCATGTGGACTTCTCAGGAGGTTTTTGACAGGATGGCCTAGACCTGACACCAGCCTGAGCAGTGGGTGATATAAAAGGACAGTTACTGTCGAGTTTTCGCCACTGTGTTCTTTCTTCATAGTGGCCCACCCTCTTGCTGTAGGGTGTACATCTTTTCCTACTTTTACTTGGCCCAAACTAGCTCTGCATAGCGTGTTCCCTCTCCTACCTTAAATAAAACTTTGCTACCATTTGTGTTTGCCTTGGCCAATTCTTTGCTCAGTTACAGAAAGAACTTAGAACCCACCTCCAGAAGGAGACTCCAGCACCCAAAAACCTGGTAATGTATTCACAAAAGGCAAAGATTCATATTAAATATTGTTTTCTGGCAGATGGCAGTAATGACTTATCAAAATCTATAATTTTCTAACACATAGAAGCAAAAATACTTGAGGAAAGAGCAACTTAACAAATACACACAATATGGACTAGTTAATAATGACCCTGGTTCTGTCTAAGAAAATTTGATCACTACTGTAGGTTTTTAATGGCCAGTTTTAAATCTTCGAAACAGATCTCCAACAAATGCATCTGGGCCAGATCTCCCCACTTGTTGCTAGCAAAAATGGCTGTCCCAGTGACAAATCCTCCAGCAAACTATGACTACTACTCAATTTTGTACTTGGGGCCAACCTACAAATGGCATAATTTCAACACCTTCTCTTCCTTTCCCATATGCCTATTCAAATACCTTGGAAAAGTAATGTAATGGCTTTTATTTCACACTTAGTCGTAAGAGGTTTAAAATTAATTGCCTAGTTTGACTTATGCCCATTATTCTTAAAATGTATTCAGAATTGACAGAAAAAAAAAAGGATCAGAATAGGATAAAAAGTAGATGCCTAAAGACAGACATCATTAAGGGGAAACAGTGAAAAAAGGAGATGGCCAGAATAATAAAAGACAAACTCTCTGTACTCCACAGTTTTGCCTCAGGTTAGCCCTCTTGATGTGCAACTGTGAATGAACAAAGAGAAATTGTGTACTAAAGTATTTTTATCCTATAAAGCTGTGAGGCTCTGTAGACATGTCACCACATGCCAACACTGTTGCCCAGGACTTAATAATTTTCATCTTAAAGCTAAGTGAATTTTTTTTAAAAGAATATCAATTCTAGAGATTCAATAGTCAGATATAACAATATGTCCTTTAAAATGCTGATCTTTACTAGTGTTCACTGAACAGAAAGCTGTCAGAACAAAAAGATGAAAATACAGTCCCAAACCTCAGCGAGCTCACAATCTAGTACAGACAGACCAAAGTAATAAAAGTAAAATGAACAGCAAAACATAATCAGGAGAGAACTTGAGCAGATTTTCAACAAGACGGCCTAGACCTGACAACAACCTGAGCAGCGGGTGATATAAAAAGGACAGTCACCAAGAGTTTTCTGATATACTAAAAGAGTATATCAGAAGCTTGGTGGAGATGCCACTTGTCCTGTGTGCAGAGAAATGGTTGAGGAGATTTGACATCTGAATTGCATTTGAAGAAACAAATAGGAGTTTGGCAAACAGAAAGCAAATAAAGAGCATCACACAGACCAGGACATGAAAACAACAGGATGAACCAGGGACACAGTGAAAGAGACTGGCTTTGATATAGCACACTTGAGTTGGAATGGCAGCAGAGTAAGAGGTCAGAATCTGGAACACATCTGGGTATAAAATAACACATTAAGGTATCTCAGGAAAGCTACCAGCCAAGGAGCACAGAAAGTAGGCAGAAGACATAGAGAATTCCAAAGAAGACAAGAGATGCTCAGGGTGCAGAAGCATTCAGGTTCAGAAAATATTCCCTCCCCTCCCCTCCTCATAACCTAAAGTGAAAATCTCAGAGTACTTGAAAGAAGGAAAGGATACAAATATACTTTCATTTTCCAATAGCTTTTACACTCATTTGGAAATCCTCATCATAAAATTTAAGCTCCTAGAGCAGCACCCAGCATAAAGGCCATGGCAGAGGCACTGAGGAAAGGAGCATCTCTACCGTTGAACCTCCCTAAGGAGTCTTCCTTGTACCTAACAACAGCATTCCCCATGGGGACCTGTCTCAGTGTTTTAAAATATTTTAGGTAAAATACCTTGCCTATCTTTCTGTGGAAATTTTAGCCCATTAGTATTTTTGCAATTTTATTATAGCTACTTAAAATATATTTTGTATTATAAATTGTTGCATTTGAATGAAGGTATCTAGCTTTGTCCCCATCATCCTTTATTTGTTAAGTGAGTAATTAAAAAGGAGCAGTTTGAGGAGAAAGGATACGAGAACAAGGGCAGCCTTATGGCACAGAAAGCCTTCTTTCCTCCAGTTAGCTCTTCAGAATGACTCTTTTTTTTTCTCCACGCCAGGGATCAAACTTAGGGCCCTGCATTTGCTAGGCAAGCACTCTAACCACTGAGCTAAATCCCTAGCCCAGAATGACTTCTGTTTCCTAGCCTTTCCCCCCAAAAAAACCTTTAATAAAAAAAAAAACAAAAAACTTACAGCTCCACATTTCAAAAATCATACCCTTGAGTATCTCAAGCGAGTCACCAGCCACAGTATCACTGCAGTAGAAGATAATAAGACTGTTCACAAATACAGCTTTACACTTTCAGAAAGATGTTAAACATTCAATAGGAGATTTATAAACATTAGACACATGCAACTAATGGTAGCAACTTGAGGCCAGAGAACAGAGTTGATGAGAAGACCTTTAGCCCAGGTCCCACATGTGAATCTGGAGAATATTCAGGTGGTTCTATTCCTTCAAGATTTTTGTTTTGAAGAGGGTAATTATCATGAATTCTATAACAAAATCTTCAAATTTCTTTTCTCTAGAAGTAGAGACTTTCTCTAGGTTCTAGTTTTCTTTCTGCTCTGGTTTCAATTTAAACTTGATTTTATTATCTACCTTAAGAAAAGTGTGTAAAAATGTCCTGTGCAAAATTCTTCCGTTGTGAGCACTAGGACCAACTGGATGGGATTGGGAATATTTCCAGAACAGTTTTCCAAACGAGTTCTCACACAGCTAATTGTGCCAAGAGAGTACATACTCTGTGCCAGATACCTTGCAATTTCAGGATGTTATTTTATCCTTATCAAAGCAATGAGATAAACAACTTTATCTCACCTTATAGATAAGGAAGGGAAGGCAAAGAAAAGTCATGTGCTTTGCCAGAGATCATAAATCCAGAAAGTGGGAAGTTGATCTTTGAAATTGGGCAGTCTGACTCCAGAGCTCAACTCCTTAGTTACCTGACCTGATTATCGAGACATCTTTGTAGATCCAGAATTGCCTTCTAATAAAAGTCTTGACCCTCTTTACAAATAAAATGGTCCTTCCCAAAGGGAAGTTATTAAGGATGTGACTGTCCCTGAAGAATGCTTCCTCATACTAAGGCATTTTCTGGTAGAACAGGTCTGCATAGATCTTACAGTGGCCTCTCCAACACCCACTTCACACCTTCCCTGAGAAGCAGACACCTGCTTTAGATGGGATTGGCCCTACTGCCAAAACCTTTCCACAGGTGCACCCTTAACCAGTTTATGTAATCCCATCGTAACTGACATATTTACTTGTCCAGGGATAGATTCAGAATCCACACTTGGCCACAGAAGAAAGTGAAGAGCTCTGTTTATGGCTGGCTGAAGACAAAGTCTATTTTACTTCCAGGTATGAAGTAAAGAGGTAAGAGTCAGCAGACAGCTATCTTGCTACAAGGAGGAAATTCAGCCTGGGATAGTCAAGCCAGAGAAAGACCCAAGAAAATTATAGACACAGCTAGAATGCTGATGACATTGTGAACTTCTGGATAAACCCAAGGCTAAAGCCCTCAACACTGGATTCGTTATGTGAGGGAATGCATTTATTTCTAAGACAATTTGCACTAGAGGATTTTTTTTGACACTTTCAAATGAAAGCATACTAATTCACTCAAATATATTAACTACTAACTCAATATTCACCCCAAACCATTTCAAATATCACCAGAAAGAAGGCTATAATCCCATACTTTATTTCCTTGTGAAGCCCACAGGTTTCTGTCCACTGTTGTCTCAGCGCGGCATCTCCCTTACTGTCTACTTTCATTCTCAAAAATATCCTGCTTGAGCAATACATTACATGATGACCCTATTTCTAATTTACCCTGCAACTCTTTCCTAAATACAAAGAGACAAAGATAAAAGCCAATCATTCTAATATAGAAGAAAAATTACCCGTAGTGAGATAGCCCACGACATTTTTTTTTTACCACATATGCAACATTAAGGGGCTAGGCAGGAACAGCACAGCACCCTTGCCCCAGGAAAGAAGATGAATCACAAACTTGTTTCCACTGTCTGCTGTCTTAGCACAACAAAGAGGCTCAGATTTTTCTTGTTCTCACAGGGAAAGCATTTTTCCTTGGGTTTGGGAGTTTTTTTGGTGGTTTTTTTTTTTTGCAGAAAACCCACAAACTGAAAAGTATTTAAAAATTTTTTTTGAGGCAAATACTTTCAGATGAATTGATGACAAACATGCAGAATTTCAAGTCAGGTATTTTCCTAATGCAATGACATTCCTACAAGAAAATACATTAGGATTATACCCTTTTATAAGAATTAACAAAGTAAAACATGAACCATAAATAGGGTGATCGTATAACTTATTATTCAAAGATTAAGGACAAATTCATGAGGCTGAAGTATTATACTTAATAAAACAACCGAAACAGGGTTACTTTTAATTAGTATATCAGATATGACCTGATATTAAATATATCTGCCAACTCAAAATAATTTTTTTCCTAATAAGACATTCAGATCAATTCAAATTAATGCCAAATACAGAGAATGTCACAGAAGCAATGGAACATTTTTATCTCCATATGGAAAGTTGGATTGTTAGAATTTTAAGACTAGCAAAAAAATCATTTTTTTCTTTCTTATGCTTTTTGGATTTTCTTGGTAGTTAACTGGATTCTTGCAGGACTTTTTATTATGTGATAGGATCTGATGAAAGAAAATTATAGCATAATCATTTCTTTTTTGGCCTGAATTTCATCAATTAAATGGTTTACATATTTCTTGAGTTTACTGTAATACTATTTATGTATTTAATTTCCACCTTTAAATGAATGACAGAATCTTACAAACTTATATTTGATTAATATATAATTCTTATAATTGTATAATTAACTAAAACTTAATACCTGAGGACTATAAGAATTTATTACTAAAATTAAATTTTCACTAAAATAAGATTGATCATGCTTAAAGAAATTATTTATAAATATTACTCTTTATACATTTATTTATAAATATAAATACCACTCTATAAATATTAGAGCAGTTTATGCAACTAAAAGAATACCTCAAATGTCATTTGTCAATACAGTAAATCTTCACTGATTAAATTAAAAACTCACTGACTTATGTTAAGGGAAAAAAGGTTTCTGAAAAAAGGGTTTTCTCTGGCAGTTCTCTGTAAATAGAAGACTCTATTTTTATGTACACATATATACTTCTTCTAAAGCCACGCAATATTTAAGCATGTGTGTCTGATTTACTTCACTTAATATGATTTCGAGATGCATTCATTTTCCTACAAATGACCAAACTTCCTTTGAAGCAAACTCTTCCAACAGTAGCTATAGTTTTCTCAAGGTCAACAGGCAATCTAACATGTATCTCAAGCTCTACAAAGAAACAACCTGTACCATTTTAAAGACACAAAACACCAACCTCTTTAATCTCATGTAGTTTTCACTGGCAGCAGGTCGGCATTCAGCTCTTTGAACCACTATTCCTTCCAATGAGAGTTTATCTTGAATGGAAAAAAAAAAATCAAATGTATTCAAGGTAACAATCATCAGTTCAAGATTGTAATTTTGACACATTAACTACAGTAATCCAATAATCGAATATAATCAATGGTGAAAATCAAAGAAACAAAAGGAATACTATTAAATTTATAGCAACATCACTGGTCAGAATAGAAAGGAATCTTCTTGGCTACTAGCAAACTAAACCCCTGTCAGGTTTAATTCTTAAATTGCTACATCCCCTTGCCAATTATGCCTTTTACACAGTTAGCTCTTCCTAAATAAAGCAGCTTAAAAGGGCATAACATCAAATACAAAATTTCTGATGGATATAAAGGCTATCTATCATCTTTAGCAGGTAAGTAACTTTTTAAAACATAGCTAATTTAAACCACTAAATCAAAGGTATGCGTGTATGTGTATCTACAAATAAAATAAAATTCCAGAATTTCCTGTGATTGTAACAGCTAGCCCAGAAAATACTGTGAAACTGGGTGGATCACTGTCTAGGTTATACTGTTCACCGGTTCAGCCGGCCAGTTGTTCTGAAATGTTTCCCAGAAGAATTATAAATTTCAGTGTGTTAAAACTGAATTTGCTATAAATGTTTGTCCAAACAAGAAAGGCAATTTTCCCTATCATTAATAATTCTTACAGTGACCCTGACTTAAAACCTAGGAGAAACAAAAAGGAAGTAAGGGCTAACACCTACTGAGCGCACACAGGGTACCAAGCATCATAGCACAGTCATGTGACAGATCTTACCTATTTTGTAATATGTCCATGCATGTCTCATACTGACACCACATTTACCACACTGCAGGAACATACTACTGCCATTAGGAACAGATATGGTTCAGTCATACACCCTTGAGAAGTACCTGAGTGTTAAGAAGAGACTCAGGAAATTACCTGGCTAATTGGGAATGCATTTATGATTCATCTCTTCATTCATTCCACTAACATTAACTAAATGCCTACCATGCAAAGGGTACCAGCTAGGCACTGTGGAATCAAAAGATGATTATGAGGTGTTACACATCTGTTATCCCCAAACTCTGGGAGGCTGAGGCAGGAAGGATCAAAAGTTTGGGCCTAACCTCGGCAACTCAGCAAGACCCTGCATATATATATAAAATAAACAGGGGTTGGGGATTTAGCTCAATGGTAGAGCACTTGCCTAGCAAGTACAAGGCCCTGAGTTCAATCCCCAGCACCAAAAAAATCCCAAAACACAACAAAACAAAAAATCCCAAAACAACGCTGGGAATGTAGCTCACTCAGTGTGAAGGCCCTGGGTTTAATCCCTAGTACTACAAAAAAAGAAAAAAAATTCTTTTTTATAACACAGTACTGTCTTCTACAAGGACATATTTATTGAAACATGTCCAGACACATTCAGACACACTGAACAAAATGGGGAGTACAATTAGAACCAAACCTATATAATCTATATTAGAAAATCTTTCTTCTTAGGGACCTTTCCTGATTTTATCTCCAGGAGATTCCATATTCTAGCTGCTAAACACTAATTATGAATATACTGTGTGTATTCAACATTTCCAGGGTCTACTGATGTACACGGACAACAAACCTCAATGAGAGGCTATCAGGCATTGAGAGCAATGATGAGAAGCATGCCTACCTTACACCAAAATACTCCCAGTAGGAAACAATAAAAAACCGTAATTGTTTTATATTAAATTTTAAAATCTAGAAATAATTTCCTCTCATGAGTGAGTTTAATAAGATTAAAATATGAATATTTTGAAAGCAAAAACAAATCCTGTATTCAAGTATGCCCCTCTGTTGAAGCTGAAAGTTCTATGAGGAAAATTTATCTACTCATCATAATAACAGCAAGATTTGGGAAATTCTGATGTATAAAGTGTCTTAAATGCATGAAGAAAATTCCATAGTGGAACACTAATGCTTTTTAAAAATAAAACATACCCAGAATACCTTCCCTGAAAATAACCATAAATTCAAGTGTTTACTAATGTTTAATCCTGAGTTACCTTTTAAATACTACTTGTGAATGCTTCCCATGTATTTAACAGTACCTTCTCCAAGTGGACAGACTGAATTTAATTTTTAGTTAAAAGTTTCTAAGCTGAGCATGTTGGTCCACAACCTCTAATCCCAGCACTGTGGGAGGCTAAAGCAGGAGAATCACAAGTTTGAGCTCAGCCCGGGCAATTCTGTGACTTAGCAAGACCCTGTCTCAAAAAATAATAAAGGGACTGGGGATGTAGCTCAGTGTGAAGACTGTGGGTTCAATCCCAGGATGGCACTAAAAAGGAAAGAAAGAAAAAAAGAGGTTTCTTTCTACCATCAACCTTCTCCACATGACACTTGAAAGGGTGGAAAAGTAGATTCAAAGTGTCTGCCCATTTCAACTTGACCACCACTTTCCTTATTATTTTTCAGTCAAGGTCACTCACACAAAGCAATAAAATTCATCTCCTGAGACCATATTTTCTGTCCTTCATGTCTTCTTGTCAAACCTAAAATAGCTTTCAAATGCTACTCAAGTAAAAAAGAAAGTCTTACTCACTAGGAATGAATTCTCCCACCAACTGACTGCTCTTAGCCCCACATCTGTTTGCTTCCCTTGTCCCCTTCTCTTTTTAAATAAATTTTAAAAGCCACTTTACTTATGATACAGCTGTCTAAGCATGATTTACTGGCTCTCCTTTAAAAGCCAATGTACATTTGTTAAAACCTCACAGAGAACATGTCTAATTTTTTCTTCCCACTAAACCATGATTCTTTTCTTTCTCAAAACATTGCTTAGATTTCAAGTTAAAAGTTGTTACAGATTCTATTCATTAATACAGGAAACTTATTTAAAGCTACTTTGTTGGCTCAATTTGAAAAACTATAAATATCTGAAAAATGATTGTTTTTAATTCTCATATGCCTGTTAAATATTTACTGCCTATTATGTAAAAGATCATGCAACGCATATCAGGAAAAACAAAAGAAAAATGAAATACGGCACTTGCCTTCAAGAAGCAGAGAGTTGAGTAGAGACATTCACATTCTCAAACACTTGTTCTATGGCACTTTTTAAAAAAGTGTATATTTATGACAGAGTAATGGATTTCATTTTGGCATTTTCATACATGTATATAACATAGGTTGATCACACCCCCCCCCAATATCCTCCCCTCTGTTTTCTCTCTGATATCCCTTCCTCTTCTCTACTAGGCTCTCTTTTACTTTCATATCCTCTCAACCCCCTCAATTCCACATATGACAGAAAACATGTAATGCTTGTCCTTCTAAGTCTGGCTTATTTCGCTTACCATGATTATTTCCAGTTCCATGCATTTTCCTGCAAATGACATTATTTTGTCCTTTGTGGCAGGATAGTACTCCATGATGTATATATACCAATCATCTGCTAATGGGTAGCTAGTCTGATTCCATAACTTGGCCACTGTGATGTTTGCTACAATAAATACAACATTATGGTGTGTATCTAGATGTCCTCCCAAAGCCTTATGTACGTAAAGGCAGGGCTTTTGAAAGGTGACTGGTTAATGGGGGCTTATAGTTGGCTTGCTGTTAGGAGGTATGGTCTGGTGAGAAGAGGTGGGTCACTGCGGCCATGACCTGGAAGAGTCTATTCTGCTCTGGTTTCTCCCTTTACTCTCTACTCCCTCGCTGCCATGAGGTGAGCAGCTTTTCCTCCACTAAGCTCCCTACCATGCTGTCCTGCCTTGGGGCCAGTGGATTATAGACTGGAAACCCTACAAACTGGGAGCCCAAATAAATCTCTCCTTTAATTTGCAGCTGTTGTGTATCCAGTCTCCAGCCATGAGAAAGTGATTAAGACCATGGGTACGCAGGCATTTCTAGAGTATGCTGACCTTAATTCCTTTGAGTATATGCTGAGGAGAGGTATAGCTGGATCACATGGTGCTTTTAGTTTTCTGAAGAACCATGATCTAATTGCCACTGTGGATGCAGTAATTTACATTCCCACCAATAGTTCCTTTATCCCTGTTATCCTTGTCTGTACCATATATTCTTAAAAAGTCTAGATGTAGCTCAATTTAGCTATTCCATCATGTTATATACATATGTCAAAACGTGTTATAAACTACAAGTGCATTATAAGCTTCGTCAATTAAAAAATTTTAGTTTTGTTTTGTTTGGTGCTGGGGATCGAACTCAGGGCCTTTGGATTGCTAGGGAAGCACTCTAACCACTGAACTAAATCCTCAGCTTCAATTAAAAAAATTTTAAAAACGAATATGCATATTTACATTTGCTTTTAAAAGAAAAAGTATAGAACTCCCCAAAGAGCTTTCACTTAGGTGAGCCTTAATTAATGATAGATATATTACATTAGGAAGTACGAAAATTTTGAAGGAAAGACTTAAAAAAAAAAAAGGCACAGTAGTAATAAGAAAATAATTTTGATTTCACAGACTCCTTAAAAAGGTCTCAGAGATTCCTCTACCTAGAGGTTCCCAGATCACATCTTGAGAGCTGAGGTCTAGAAAAATGACAAAACAGGTATATAAATCATTTTACTACAACACAGGCACTTTCGATACACCTCCACTTAAGTCATTTCCAGATTAACAAAGGCTCTCAATTCCTTGCCGTTAAACATAGTGACAGATGCCCACAGCTCTCTATAGAGAAGTGGGTAGCAGGTTAATCTCTAGCACTCCCACATACTTCTGTTCAAATTATGCTAGAATTTGTTGATGTTCGTTTTAGTAATAATGCCAGTTGATTATGCATTATGTAAACTCATTAAATTATGAGTATGCAGGAGAGGGAGATGTTTCTGTGAAAACTAGGCTGAATGGTTTGGTAAGCCTTGATATACAGATAAGTTGCTAAAAAAATACTGCCAAATTAGGTATGGGTGGAGACAAGTGGAGACTGGAAGTATAAAATTCTAGAAGGATGTGCATTCCTATTACATCACAGTGTCTAAGTATCTCACTCCTCTTCTGAAGAAACCAAAATTGAAAAATCTAAATTATGGGTTCGATTTCCAGAAGAAAGAGAAAGTAGTCAATTAGGATCCTATACTCAAAGACCTTACTTTACATGAACATCAGCAGTTGAATGTACATTTATATAAATTTTAAGCAAAAATGTTTAAGGTAGTTACGAATGTACACTAGTATCATTTTAAAAAATATTTCCTATATTTTAACTGACCAACTATTGATCCTTCATATGATCTATGGGATTCCACAGTACAAAGCAGAATATGTTAAAGTATCATAAAACTAAGGTATACCTAAAGTACTGAGATTAAACACATGCACAAAGAGATTATGTCCAGCTGAGGATCAGGAAGAGCTTTAACAGAGAAAGCAGTGTTTGTGTTACACCTTGAAAAATGCGTAGGACTGAAACAAGAAGTGGCGAGGTGGTAAGGAAGGGCACTGAGGGTATGTGAACAGCCTTAGCAGAGACGTTGGTGTGAGCCACATGATGCCTCCTATTTGAAAGTTTCAACTAAGGGACTCATACCATAAATCACTGGAATAACATGGCAAATGCTAGCAATCTGAAGAAAAGCAGTAAAGCTTCAAGTCTTTCGAGTGGTTCAGTTCTTACTTACCTTTCTCTAGGTTTGTTATGTATTCAATGCTTCTTTGGATTACAGGGAAAATTCTAGGCTCTTTTCTAAATCCCCCACCCTACTCTTTTGTGACTAGGCTGGTTTGCTCACTGGTTTCTGCTTTGTAGTTGCAGCCAAAAGAATCTTAGTAAGTATGAAGATGATGGTATCTTACTTACAGATATCCTGCCACCTAGTTTCACAAAAAAAAAGTGAGTGAAAATTTTAAAGGGCAGGTACACAGAGCACATCCTCCAAAAAAGAATAACAGGTTTCCAGTAGGACTCTGTCACTAAATCACATGCTGTTCAGAGAAACTACTTCACATCTCTGACCCTCAGCAGCTCTGTAATAAAGCTACTGGTGGCTCTGAGATCTCTTCTGGTTTGCTTTCACTAAATAAAAGCACTGGCCTTCTGCTCCAATTGGGAATATGTTATTATCTCATTAGTGTTTATTTTGTTATACTCTCAAAAGGACATAGAAGCAATTAAATTTTCTCTGAGTATAAATTAGAAAGTGTTTCTTGGAATAACAACAAAAGAAGCTGTTCAAGACTTGAAAATACAGAGACTTCAGCCCTAAACTGTAACTTCCTGCTCTATATCTGAACATTAAGATATATTCTATGTTCAGAAACTGAAAAGAAATGACCAGCTGGTGCTTACTTCAAGGTAAGGGCACCCCCAGTTTGAACAAATTAAAGTAATGAGCAAGCTGGAAGGGTATTTATTAACACTGGCATGCAAGTAATGTGAACACGTATATTGGGAAGTCCTTAGGCAGCAAGAAGTTTTAGTCATTCACTTCCACACAGCCATTCAATCCATCTGAATGTGGTGGCCTTTCAAGACACTTCTACCTCCACTTAAAGCACACCAGTGGGTTAGTAACCAAGTCTTCAGACTGATCTTCCAGAATTTGAAGGGACTCTCTTATTTACATCACTCTTGTGACTCTGGAAAGGACAGAAGAAATATTTCCAGAGAGAAAGTACATTTAAAAGGTAAATCATTTTTAATATTCTTATAGTCTTCTTTCTTCTCATTTGAAATATTTTCCTAACAGTTTTCTTGCCTGTGAATCTTAGGGTGATGCCATCTGGCATCTTAACAAATAAGTTAGGCAAACTTACTATTCTTAAATAATTAAACAGACGGAAAGGTGATCTTTATTCAAATTTGTGAACTGCTGTTCTGATCTCTATTTGGCCTTCAGGAATTTTAGGAATAAAAGACTTTTTATCAATTTCAATAAATCTGATTATTTACCTCAAAGGTTATGAATAGAAGTCACATAAATATTCTGTAAAGTTATTGGATGTTTTGTTTGTTTGTTTTCCATTAGTGTTGACTGAACCTAGGGAGGGCTGAGTTACATCCCCGGCTCTTTTTATTTTTTTATTTTGAGAAAGAGTCTCAGTAAATTTCCTGGCCCCCATGCTGGCCTCAAACTTTCAATCCTTCTGCCTTAACCTCCTGAATAGAGTAATTGGGATTATAGGCAAGTGACTCTGTGTCCTGCTAAATCACCTGTTGATGCATATTTTCCTATAATATTCAAATTACAAAATATGTCTAATGTGTTAGGGATTTCCAATTTGAAATAAAAACTGAAACCATAATTTGAGGACTGGACTCACAATCTAAAAAAGATTCAACTTCCTCATAGATAATATTCCTTTTTAACTTCTCCCTGTGGACTGGAACAAAGGGTTGTAGTTACATTCCTGAACAAAAAATGCTGTACTGCTGCCCAAACAGTCTTATCTGAAAGTGGTGGGTTCATAACTTCTACCTTTGAGAGGATCTTTTAACATCAAAGTATCATGAAAATCTTAGAGCTAAACTAATGTATGGTAACACTGCTGTTACTGATTAAACATGGTAAAGCGTTATTAAAGGTGAAATTTTATGGAACTTGATTTTAAAATGTTGGGACTGAATCATCTCTGAGTATTTAATGAATATTGTGTCCTTTGGTTGTAGTCTTCCTAAGCATGGAGGACCTCCTTGTGCCCCTTATTACGTCCGCCACAGTGTTTGGTACTATTTGGCCAAAACATAGCTCTGTAGTGGAAGTCTATACTCCAAGACACCTAATCTTTCTAGAAGGATTTTTCTACTTACTCACTTTTGCTATTTTTCTTTTCAATATATTTTTTTAAGT
This sequence comes from Hystrix cristata, assembly GCA_004026905.1. Classification (NCBI taxonomy): domain Eukaryota; kingdom Metazoa; phylum Chordata; class Mammalia; order Rodentia; family Hystricidae; genus Hystrix; species Hystrix cristata. Next base: position 15,134 of record PVJO010020912.1, read on the forward strand.
GTCACTGCTAAAGCTAGAAGTGTTTTTTACTCATTTAGTTACAATAAGATTCTAAGGTAAAGAATAATACATAAGCCATATTTCAAAAAAAAACCTTCAATAAAGAAAACAACTTAAAGTATGATTTCTGTTTACAAAATTATAAAAACATGGGTTTCCCTGAAACATTCACCTTCTAAAGTACAAAAAGAATTTAATATCATTTATAAATTATTGTCAAGATTACCTCTGTAGAGAAAAGCAAAGAAACATGGAATGGAATTTTACTTGAACTTCTCAGCTAGTCAATTTTATTTGTGCTCTCTTTCACATACAGTGCTTCATTCTTTTCTACACTCCTCAAATGAGACTAAAAAATGTCCCAAGGTAGCCAAGTTTCCTAGGCTTCTTTGAAGACTCAGTTTAACACTGCAAAACATTTACAAGTATATTCATCATTCCGTTGGGCTGGGGTGACACATTTGCATGATCTTCTGGCCAGAGGTCATGTCCAGTGAGTCTGAGCAAGGTTCATCCACTGTAAATAGTTTGTGAGATGCTGTGGTCAGTTACATAAGGTAGCTGACACTGTATTTGTGTTAATATGATTCCAGTCCCAGGAAAACATTTAATGCAGATGAACTTTATATTTCAGAATGAAATTAAAGTTTTGGCATTCAAGTAAGTCTACATTAATAGAGAGAAATCCTTGATTCTTAAAATACCAATACATAATAGTGTAGTTTATTTTACTTTTTAACACACAAAATACTAACATAGAATATTCATAGAGATGACAAGATGAATGTTTCTCGCATCCAGTGTTAACAAGAGGCTATAAAAAAGAAAGCTATGTGTCAAAAAAGAGAAACTGAGCTTGTGAAAAGCACAGGAAGGTTAAAACACAGATCTCTAAAGTAGAAATTGACAGCTGCTGTTCTAGTTATAGTTACTTTTACTTTCTAAGGCAATGGGAACTAATTCCTTCAAAAAAACATGCAGAATAAGCATACAGGTGAAAACAACCAAAAAGATTTGGAAGGGCTGGTGATATAGCTTAGTATTAAGAGTGTTTGCCTACCATGCGTGAGGCTCTGGGTTTGATCCCTACACTTTAAAAAAATTTAAAAACTTGTGTGTGTGTCTCTGTGTCTGTGTGTGTGTGTATGTGTGTGTGTATGCATGTGGAAGTAGAGAATGTGGAGACGCACTTTGTTCTTATCAAAAGCAGCTCTTAAAACCCTCCCTTTCCTCTGAAAAGCAGTTTGAATTTCACAAAGGAATGATCTGTTGAGTCTAGGAGAATTATTCAACCCTGTATCTTCCAACCAGGTAAGAGACCTTCAGAGTAAGGTTCTACTTACTTCCACGGCATGGAAATATCTCTGGCATATTAAAGGATACAAGCATATATTATGATGATGTCCTATGTCAATCAATCTTGGTGATGACAAGGACCGCATTTCCCATTAGGAGTTGGCAGAAAAAATGGGAATTCCTTCCACTATCCTGGAATAAATTCTACATAATGCAGATGGTAGATTAGCATTACCTCATGGTGGAAGGTATTGCCAGAATTTGGTTAGGCATTGGGCCCAATTAACTCAGACAAGAACCTGTTTAAATTCACAAAGCTGGCTAATGGGCTCTTTTGTGTGCATGATTACAGATGTCTAAGACACAGGTAATCTAACTCTTGGACTAATGTTCTGAAAAAAAAAATTAGCCCTTCTCTTCAAATTTTTGTAGTTCTCTGTCCAGAAAGGCAGATGAAATCCTCAAATCTAGTGGTCAAGTATATATCTAAGTAAGCAAATCTTTCATGTGTGGTTTCAGTCCTTCTGCTGAAACCACTGAATTAATTTTACTTTGTATTTGCTGTGAGGCAGAGAAATACAGTCACACAAACCAGGAATATTTCCCTTAGTATGGGTATAGAAGCAGCATTTTATAGTTTTAGGGCTACATGGACCTGACCGACGCTTCCTTGGACAAGCACTCCACATCCCAAGTACATATAAATTAGAGCGGACTAGTAAGAAACTGATCTGCCTTTCCCTTAAGGGGGGATGGGTATCATAACAGGCAGCAATGATCAACAGACCCCTACAATTTCCATAAAATGCAATCATCTTGCTTTAATATAAGTAATGTAGATAAGGTTGAGCCTACTGGATGCTGTTTTTCTTTCTTAAGACTACGAGATGGAGCAAAGAGGACACAAAAGAAAAGTCCTATGGATTCATACCAGCTTGTAGTGAGGCATTATGACAAGGCTTCAGTTATACTACTGTTGCCAAGACACGAGTGGCAAGTAAATCCTGCACAGCAGATCTATAGAAGCCAAACATACCACAGTGAATAAGAGTAAGAGGTGTGTGATGGGTAGTTTGCAGTCTAAAAAGACAAGCCTGTAGAAGCAAAGAGCACTCATCAGTGATTCTGAAAATCTGGCAGCAGAATCCAAAAGTGAGTTAGCAAGTATGAGGAGGCTCTGAGATGAAGACTTCTGAGGAGGTGGGCAGTCTCACTAGCAAGAGTCCTGCCTCACCTCCTACTTCCTTGCCATCCTCATGCAAGCCCATCCTCTAGCAGTCAGAGTATCAAGGCTTCTCCACAGAGGCATCTACAGACTGGCCAATCAGGGTGTAAGGAAGTAGATCCAGCATTACACAGTATCTAACCACACCACTTTATTTAAATATACAAGACAATTCTAGCACAGTCTCCATCACTACACTACAGGCATACTGTACTGATTCTGACATGCCATAAAGTTTATAAAAGGAGGACTGTATCAATGATATTGGTATGATTTTGCTATTACACGATGCTACTCAGTGACCATTTGTAGTGGTAACATAAGAATTCCGTGAGCATATTTCTAAAGGGGGCCCCTCATCCATTTGGTGTTTCTTAAAAATCATAGCCATAGAAAATATATGGTTCTTAAAAAAAAAATTAACACACATGAAGTTGCTGGAATATAAGAGCAAATGCTTCTTAAATGCCGTGGGTCTGAAAGGAACTGTTAGTCCAAGTGGTGGCTTTGCCATTAAAAAGCTATACAATCCTAGATAAAACACTAAAAATTCTCTGGAATGCATCTTTATCGTTAGTAAAATAAGGAAGTTTAATTTCATTGCTTCTAAGCAAAAACTCAGCTCTGAAAATATTTTGCCTTAGTTTTTTGTCCAATTTTAACAAGCTTTTGGTATCTCAATGACAAATGTTAAATTCAGTGCTTGCTATAATTAAGGATGTAACTTTTTTTTTTTTTTTTTTTTTTTTGTGGTGCCGGGGATCGAACTCAGGCCCTTGTGCTTGCAAAGCAAGCACTCTAATCACTGAGCTAAATCCCCAGCCCAAGGATGTAACTTTTATATCTAAAGAAAATCTAGCACTGTTTATAGAAAATAAAAGGTAGCCATTTTTAGAAGAATTGGTTTTAATACTTATCAACAGTTAAATAATTTAAAAATAATGTAATGAAAATATAAATCAATCTAAAATCTGAAGTCAAATTCTAAGAACAATGTGGTTCTTCAGAATAACCTAGTAACAGGTCAAATAATAGTGTGCTGGGTACAATGTTCACATTTCTTATGTACCACTAGACCTTTAAATTCTAGAAATGAAAGCTCAGAACCCTAAAAAAGCTTTTGAAAGCAAGTTAAAGGGGAAGGAGGGAGACAGGGCACTGAGGAGACATCACACACTGCCCTTTCACTCTCTGTGAAACTGACAGACAACAAACAAAAACTAACTTGCCATGACAATACTTATGGCCGGCATTCTGAATCTTAATCTTCTTCCTATCTTCCCAACACATGTATGCATATGCATGCATACAGTATAATATCTTCCATAGTAGTATAAGTCTTTGTGTGGCACTGAAACAAGTTTAGGGCCAAACAAGCTCATGTATTTTTCAATCCAAAAAAGAAAAAGTGAATGATTACTACAAAGCCTATTTGATTTTTTACCTTCGGGGTAAAAAGTAAAATAACCTTTTGTGAAAAGATGTCATGAAAATTTCCTTTCACTTAACGAACAGCCCCAAATCAGAATCACAGGCAAATCCAATTAAATTTCAGTACAATATCACAGATAACAGATTTAAATATTCTTATTTGGGTCTCAAAGACGACTATACCACAGTAAAATATGTGACCTTTTTTTTTTTTGGTGTTGGGGATCGAACTCAGAAATATTTGACTTTTTAAAGAGAGAAAATTCTCTATACCTAGTTCCTTTCACCCTAGGTTTCTATTTATCATTTACTTTTAAAAATGATACTAGTGAAATATATATTATTTTCCAAAAGATGATGATATTATTTAATATTAACCCTGCCTAAGAAATAATTTAAGACATTAGAAATGGACAGAAATTCACATTTGGCTGGAGAATTAAACATGTGTGATCACTTGACTGGTTAAGAGGAAATTCAATTTATTCCAAGAAACTCTTACTATTTCAAAGAATGTACATTAAAAACCCTCTGAAAACAAATCCCTTCCCTGATACGGTTAAATGCAAATTCTCTTTTCCATCTTACTCCAGAAAGCTCCTGCACACATAGCTGATACGCCACCTACTGCAAAGCCAAGCTGACAGAGCAGGCAATGCTGCCAGCATTTCCATTCCATCGCCAGGCTGGGACTGAATAAAGGCGTGTTCGTGCAGGAGTGTTTCTTTTTTAAAAAAATCTCAAAGCCAAGAAGAACAAACTGAAATAGCATCTTCAAAAATGGAGCGTAAGATAATCAGAAGAGAAAAAGAAAAGGAATATGAAGGGAAACACAATAGCCTGGAAGACACTGAGAGAGGAAAAAACTGCAAATCCACACTGATGACCCTCAACGTTGGTGGATATTTATACATTACTCAAAAACAAACACTGACCAAGTACCCAGATACTTTCCTTGAAGGTATAGTGAATGGGAAAATCCTCTGCCCATTTGATGCTGATGGCCATTACTTCATAGACAGGGATGGGCTCCTCTTCAGGCATGTCCTAAACTTCCTACGAAATGGAGAACTTCTACTGCCCGAAGGGTTTCGAGAAAATCAACTTCTTGCACAAGAAGCAGAATTCTTTCAGCTCAAGGGACTGGCAGAGGAAGTGAAATCCAGGTGGGAAAAAGAACAGCTAACACCCAGAGAGACTACTTTCTTGGAAATAACAGATAACCATGATCGTTCACAAGGACTGAGAATCTTTTGTAATGCTCCTGATTTCATTTCAAAAATAAAATCTCGAATTGTTGTGGTATCCAAAAGCAGGCTGGATGGATTTCCGGAGGAGTTTTCAATATCGTCAAATATCATCCAATTTAAATATTTCATAAAGTCTGAAAATGGCACTCGACTTGTACTAAAAGAAGACAACACCTTTGTCTGTACCTTGGAAACTCTTAAGTTTGAGGCTATAATGATGGCTTTAAAGTGTGGTTTTAGACTGCTGACCAGCCTGGATTGTTCTAAAGGGTCAATTGTTCACAGCGATGCACTTCATTTTATCAAGTAATTACCTGTCTCACGAACAAAGGCAACAAGCATGCAGCCAGCAAGCTTCGGAAAACCACAGCATCAAAGGCATCCCAAAGAACGTGCACAGCTAGCTCTGTACTACAGAGCCCTGCTGCTAATCAAGTACTGTGAGCTAACGGTATGTAAATGCTGTCACTAAACATGCCCTTCTCTGGGGTGCTCCCGCTGATCAGACTCTTTCTCCTAAAATGAAAACAGTAATCATCTATATACTGTAAATAAAGACTGAATGCTTTTGCTATCTCTTTTCCCTTAAGCAGTATTTCAATCATTATGTCTTGAGTACTTGTACAAAAAACAAGCATGTATATTATCTATAGTTCATGTAAATAAATGGTAATACTTTAAGGGGCTATAAGGTTTAACATCCTTTCTATTTATGGCAAAAAATCTATAAAGAAACTGAACTGATAAAATTAACCACCGAGAGCAAAACAGATGTGCAGCTCTACCTAAAACAGAGCTATAGTGAAACAAAATGAGATTGTAAAAGGGTATTAAAGCTGCTTATTTGATTTTTAATTGCAGGCAACAAAAGCTTATTCACAGTTCTTGTATTTCATACTATAATTACAGCTGAATTGATATTTTGCTGAAAATTCCTAGAAAACTGTTGATGACAATAAAAAATAAAAACAGTCAGTCTCTTTGCTTGTATTAATAATTATAAAAAAAGTTACATGTGTCACTTTAAAAACAAATAGTACCACTTGATGATTTTGCATAACACTTGTATTACGCAAATACATGGCAGGCTACGATAGCCCTGGCTGGTCTTGCAAGTGACAAAAATCAGCAAACTCATTTCTTTGCACAACTGAGCTCCAATACAGCATGGATAACTTAGTTTCAACTGACTACACAGTATTAGAATAAAGGAGTCCATTTCTGCAATCATCCTATATATTTATTAGTTTCTCCAGCTCAAAAATATTAAATGAGTATCATTAAACATTCTTATGAAAGAACTTCATTGATTCTTTTCGATACTTATCTAAATGCAAATCTTAGAATCACTGAGTTGTGTTGATTTCATGGTAATTTAAAAAATTTTTTAAAAATCATTTTACATAAGGCTGTTTCTATGAAATAAATCCACAAACTGAACTTTAAATGTGAGTCCATTCCCCTCCACAAGCCTGCCCCAACCAAGAACAGCTAAATCATTTCTCTGTACTTGTTCTTTGGTTAGAACTAGTTATATCTTAAATTTGCTCCTTTGAAATTAAACCACTAAAACTGATAACTAAATCTTAATTTTAACAACCTTCAGCAAAAGATGATTATTACATAGATAAATCAGGATCTATACCAAAATTTTGACTACTCATAAAAACTTAAAATGAGTAAAATTAATATCATTTCTGAATTATAACTGACTTCCACTTACAACACCTAAGGTAATAACAAAATTGGCTGTACATACTAAAAGGGATCTTTTTTTTTTTTTGGTGCTGGGGCTCAAACTCAGGGCCTTGTGCTTGCTAGGCAAGTACTCTAACCAGGGCTAAATCCCCAACCCCTAAAAGAGATCTTTTAAAATCTATTATACAGCAAAGTCTTTTAAGAAATTATCATTAAACAACAACAAACTCCACATTAACTACACGATTTTTTTGTTATGTATACTAAGAAAAAAAACTTTCTACTAAAATAAATTTTCTTAAGCACTTTAAATGGCTTAATCAGGATGCAAAAGAACCACAGAGAAAAATGTAATAGTCACTGCAATTGAACTGTTTGTATACCTCTCCAGTTTATAAGCTGACTTTTCCTTGGCTTTTGGACTTTGATAATGAAAAAAATGGTAGTGATTTAATGTCAAAGTCAGATTTTTCTCTAACACGATTTCACTGTAGGTAATGAAAGTAGTCCTGACACATCTTTTTTTACAGGAGATGTAGCTGAAAAAAATCTCCTTAGATGGTTTCGCATCAAGTCACAAAAACGGAATTTACCTTCTATAACAAAGTTAACATTGTTAGAAACCACTAAAAATCAGATTCATTTTTATGCAGCATCTCTAAACAAATCATATCTGGATACATTTAATTCCTTCTCAAGCTTCTGATAAATCACAGTATTGTAAAATAATAAAAAAAAAAAGAAGGAAATTTGTCTAGGTTGATTACCCTTGTAATCATCTTTTTATAAATCATCTTTTTCAAAATTACTTCTTTTTGGGTTTACATATTCAAGTTCTAAAATATTGTGCTGTAAATGCATAGAAAATACCTAGTTTTGTTTGGGTTTTATTTTTTGAGACAGAGTCTTGCTATATACTTTGGGCTGGCCTTGAATTCACTACATAGTGCACATTTCCACTGCCTTGAACTCCTGGGGATCCTTCTGCCTCAGCCTCCCAGAAGCAGGGATTACAAATGTGTACTACCATGCTGGGCTTAGAGGATATCTAGGTTTTAACTTTAGTGTCTTAAAAACAAATTGAGAAATATCTTGTATTCAAAAAACTCAAGAAATCATATAAAATGTCAGTTATAAGTAAGAGTGAAGCTTTCATAATGTTTTTGTTTCCAATCCCTTAAAAATTTTTTTCTCTGATCTTTTCTGGCCACTTACATCCCAAACACCTAGTCCCCAGCACAAAACAGGTATTTACAAAGAGGTGTGAATACAGAATATCAAAATACAGGTTTGTCTCACTTGATACCATCTCATAATGCAAGTATTCCTAAAATGTTAAGTGAAAAATTTTGGAAAAGCAAGTAATATTTTTAATGTCATATCATGTCATGTCGTGTCACTTAAAGAACATGAGGTGAATGAATCATCCATCTCACTAGACTAACAAATATCCCAAATTTGTCTGTTTGGAAATCTAAATTTTACAGGTCAGGTTTGCTGCAAAGCTGGTTAACTTTTTAAGACTTGCACAATCCACAGAACTAATAAATAATGAGGAAAAAATATGGTACAATGAAATTCACATGGGTTCTGGAATCTTTAACTTGCTTACAGTGCCACAAGCAAGATCCTTAGCTTCTAAAAATCTGAACACCTTTAAAATAAAATAAGGGTAATAGTTATTCGATAAGACTTTTTATAAGGCTTAAAGGCTGAGTTGTATGTAAAATGCCTTACTCCTTCATAGACGTTCAATCAAAGCACTAATTATCATAGGTAGTTCAAAGGCGTCTTCACAACCATTAACATTGACTAGGGTTAGGCATGAGCAAAACAGAAAACTTTTAACACATCCTTACTTCTGTAATGAAACATTATAAGACACAAAAATATGCTTTAAATTGCTACAGGTAAACACATATTTCATTTTATTAGTTTAAAAATACATATGATGGGCCTGAGGGTGCACCTCAGTGCTAGAGAGCTTGCCTAGCACGCAGAAGGCCGTGAATTCAATCTCCAACACTGCCAAAAATACACAAAGAGCAAAAAGACATATGATAAGTTTTTTGGACTTACTTTCTAGTCACACATAAAAAGCCAAAAAAGCAAAATAAACATAGCAGCTGTTTTGTCAGCAATTTAAAATCAGCATGAATAATACATATGGTAATATAAACTTAAAGATATGCCCATCTAATAAATTATGATAAACATTTTAAAATGAAATGATGTTAGTCAAGGTTAAAATTATAGCATCTAAATCATAATTATCTTTGCTAGTAAAGCAGGACTGTAATATGCACTATTCGAAATAGCATGTAAATTAAAATTATTCTTTTCTAGCTTTGCAATATATGATCTGTAGCAGATTTGTCTTCCTAATTATTAATTTGCTTAAACTAATATTAAAATTAATTTGCTTCTATCCATAAACACCAAGAGAGTAATATTGAAGGAACACATGCTGGGTAGAGAGAACTTACACGAAATCTAGAATGTGCCTAATATAAAGAGACGACTGTATTTTTTTCTTGACAAAAATACATAATGGTTCAAGAATTTATATTAAGCAAAAAAAAAAACACTGATATACCTCTCATAAGCTGTTATAAATGACCTATATTTACTTAACATTTTCTAACTGTAAGAAAGTACAACTTCAGCATTTTGCATGTAAAGTACTAAAACTATAGTTTTATTTCTTTTTTTTTTTTTTTTTTGGGGTGCTGGGGATCGAACTCAGTGCTTTGCACTTGCTAGGCAAGTGCTTTACCACCTGAGCTAAATCCTCAGCCCCTAAAACTATAGTTTTATTTCAACATTAGTTATTTTACTGAACTGGTTATAAAAGAATAAGACAATTATATTTCTTTATTATATGCCTTAAAATCCTGTTCCCTAGCCTAAAATACAACATAATTAACCTAACAGTGTGATACATTTTTCCGAATCCATTCCAGAGGATTTGGTAACATATAAAAGCAAATTTTAATAACTACCTAAAAATATTTAGATAATCCTTGGAAATTCCTTTTTGAAAACAGACTCACTTTTGAAACATAATTTTGACTACTGTCCTCTAGGATGTATAGCACAAATTTTCTTACACTATTAAGGTGTAGAATTGAGCAAGTCTATTCATTTATTCTTGTACTCCATTGATTTTGCTTGCTGTAACAGATGTTTCTTAACTCATTTTTTAGAATTCTTGAGAAATGTTGAATGATTCTACTCTTCAATTAGTTGCTTGAATCTGATAATTTTCCATTACTTAATGTAGTTTTAAAGAATTAAGCCATTTTGTGTTTTCTTTAGGTATTATACCATTTGATGACTTGTTACTTTATTTTTTAAAAAAATTAAAGTGTGAAGAGACTATGACCCTATGTTCTAACAAAACTATTTGGATTTTCAAATATTTTTTCTATATATGTATGGGTATTTTAAAAGAAATTCCTATGAAAAGCAAAAAAGGAAGATTGTACTACAATCATGTATAAATAATAAAGTTTAGATAATTGCTGGAAACACCAAAGAATCTACAAGTTATAGGTAATTTTTTAGAGTGTATTTTCTTTTTAAAAATTATTTTTAAACTGACAAAAATGGTACATATTTATGGTACAGAACATGATGTTTTGAAATACTGTATATATTCATCAGACTGGCTAATCCAGCTCATTAATGTATGCCTTACCTCACAAATATTTTTTGGACATGAGAATATTTTTAAAATATATATTGCTATTAACTAGAGTCACCATGTTGTACAATAGCTGAAAGTCGTAGCTGATTTTTAAAACAAAAGCTAAAACACAACTGTAGGTACTTACAATGTACATTCTGTATATTCAGTTGTTAAACACAGCACCCCACCCAAGAAAAACACTGTGATACAGTATTTAAAATTCAGCTACCTTGAAAACTGCAAGTAGACTATGTTAAAATGCCATCTGGGTTCCCAGTTATATTCTCTTCCCCTTTTCTTGGTGTCTCAATGATGATTTACATTAGCTGGGTATCAGACAGTACTTAATGAGAGACGAGAAAAAGGAGGTTCAACTATACCTCCTGCAGCGCCTCACTGGTGGTCTAGTGGTTAGAATTCAGCACTCTCAACTATACTTCTTGCTATTACTGAACAAAACACTACTGTGTAATATTACATATAGTATATAAAATTCACTAGATGGTGGATATATAGAAAATAAACTTGTGCTTGTATAAAATAAATACAAATAATTTGGCAGTTAACATGTTAGTGAAGCCAAAGGGTGTGGCGCCATTAAGTAAAATCTTCCCTAATCTTCATTCTATATCACTCCAAACTCTCCACTTAACGAAAAGATATAATCAAAAACGTTAAAAGAATTACTTGCAACTCGTTTCCTTTTTAGAATCAAACAGTAATTTGTTTCAAGGCAGTGCAAAAAGAAAGCAGTTGAGCATTTCAAAGTCAAAGTAAAAAGAGATCTATCAACTCTCCAATGTTACAAATTACTAATGAAGTAAAATGCAAAAACCTCTTCAACGGAAATAGTTTTTCCAACAAGTGAATGCTATTGCCTATCTACCTCTTTTCTGCAAATAAAACATGTTTGACTGTTTTTGTAAGAAGCGAGTATTATAAAAGATCCCACCTCTGTCTGGGAAAGTGTATCGAATGAGTTAAAAAAAAAAAAGTGGGAGGTGCTGGGAACCTGATCAACAGAGAGGATAATGAAAGTGTCTGGCATTTGCTGAGGTGTTACTCACTATCAGATACAGCGCTAACTATTAATATGCATTATCACATTCAAAGTGCCCAACACAAAATCTCATCCAGTTCTGGGGTAGCGATTAATAGCTACTTCTTCAATACCCATTCTCTCCTTTGTTAAAAACCAAACCTGATTCAGGTGGCAACTATATTCAGAATGAACTTGTGCATTTCCCAGTGTTCTGTGGCTGCTAGGTGTGGCCAAATTGTCATTTTTTGACCAATGTAATCGAAGCAGAGTATGACTTTTGAATATGGTCTTAAAAAGAGTTACAAAGCTGCTTTAGCCCCTTTGTCTTCTCCCTCTTATCCCCATTTTGATGACTGAAATGTGGATATGATGGTTAGATGGACCACCCTGAAGATGGAAGCCATAAGCTAATGATGGCAAAGAGTTGCTTATATAAGACCATGGAACCACACTGTGCAGTATCTTCAGATTGGACTCAAAGAATCCAGTGAAAAGTTTAACTGAAGACAGGAGGTTGAAAATGGGTGAAACAATGTTGAAGGAAGGCCATCATCCTTTAGAGCTAGGCTAAGCCCTAGATTAAAACCTAGATTTCTTATCTTGGAACTTCCTTGAGAAGGGGAAAAAAAATGTGGTTAAGTCACTGATATTTTGAGATGTTTTTTAGCACAGTTTATTCTAACACATAAAGAGGGTAGTATTAGAACTCTTACTTTACAGGAGAAGAAACACAGACCCAGGGAGTTAGGCAACTTGCCCACAGTCATGCAGCTAGCAAGCAACCTTCAAAATGCCAAGTTCCTAATCACTGTGCAATACTGCTTTCAGGCTGGACCTAAAGAACTCAGGGAGAAACTTGACGGAAGGTATGAGGCTTGAAAATGGGCAAAATGTTGAAGGAACATCATCCTCGCTCATTGGACGAGGACTACAATTTGAGCCTAGCCTACTGAGTATGTGTAACAAGACTAGGGCAGAGAATATACTCCAGAGATTTGTAGGACCATGACAATAAAAGGGAGAAGGAGTGAGTGATAGGTCAGGGACAGTGAGTCTAACTAGGAAAGAAACTTACATGATGAACCAGACAGATTTTCCTCATTCACGCAGAGAATCATTACTGGATTAAATCTAGACGAAATAGCTACCAACCGGGAATAACTATGAACGTGATCTCAAAACATGAACTAAAAATTCTTCCAGGGAATTATCTAAGAAAAAGAACAATATCTTTAAACAACTAGGAGAAAGGAAGGCATTTATATATCAAGTAAACAAAAGAACAATTTTATAGACTTCTGAAATGTAGCAAGTTTTTTTGTGCTGTCCCTATTTAGGGGTGGAGATAGAATTCTGAGGTAGAAGGGTGCAATTCTGTTTCCCGACAGTGCCATGAAACTTGGAAAAATTACTTAGGCTTAGAAAGCATTTTGAATGCCTGCTTTAGAGTCCCATTAGAGAGAATGAAGTAAGAACACCGGGGGAAGAGAAGTGTAACCTAAAACAGGGAATTGGTGGGAGAAGAGAGACGTGGCCCATTTCTTAGAAACAGTGTTATGAATGAAGGAAAGATTACAGAGGGCTACTTCCAGACAGACGGATGGATCTGAGGCTTTAGCCAGCTGGAGCAGCCATTTGTTCTCTAGTAGCTCACAGTGTTATCTCTAGTTTTCCAAATTAACAAGCTTGTGGTAATGACTCAAATAATTACACATTTCCCCCAATAACATGTCAACACAAACATCAAGAAAAGCTACAGCTAGCCTGTGTACACAAAATCTAAAATACTGGGGTACTGATGTTAAAACTCATACTTTTTTTTTTTTTTTTAAAGAAGGGCAAAAAGTGACCCAAAGGACAATGCTCATTAAGTTTTCCTGGTTTACATAGCCAATGTATGATGGTCCCTTAGGGGCAACACACACTCATCCACAAATTAATAGATTTATTTTCCATTTCCTTCAAAATGCATACTAATTGCTCTTGTGTCACACTGTTTTATAATACAAAATGTGAAGTTATTATATTTAAAAGCCTTATTTTACACAGTCACTGGACAGGCAAATATCTATGAACCATTAAAAGACCTGAAACACAAGAACATACACATAAAAGAGCCCACCGGAAACAAAAAGTATTTGAAAATTGGCAAATTAATAAATGAAAGATATTAACTAAGACCAATACAGCTAAATATCCCTGAATGCTGCATTGGAACCCAGGCATATTTTTGTTTCCAGTAAGCTATGCATTAAATTACCAAAATAGAATGAGAATGGATACAAAAATGTTCTTATTTTAAAGGACTCAGGGAAGAAGCTTGATAATCCAGATCATACCCACACAGGCAACTATGGGAACAACTGGTAGTGCCTGAACTGAACACACATCTAACTAAAGTTGCTAATGTCAGTGGTAGATTTCTTTTAAATTTTATTGTAATACGATACAGGCCAAAGGATTTGTTTTGCCCATATTTTAAAAACATATCTACACTAGACATTATTTAAAGCTTTCTTTGGAGGCTAAGACTCTTAGAATTAATTGTACATCTCTGTTCAAAATTCTAGCCCACACTACTGGACTCATACATGTAGAATAATAATAAAACAATACAAGATAATAAATATAAAAATAAAAGAATCTTTAAAAGAATACAAAAGGTCACTAATATTTACCGAGCATCAACTCATACCAGGCACTCTGCTGAACACTGCTGCTACTGCTACATGCATTTCATATATGGAGAAACTGAAGCTTAGCAAAGAACGGGTCTAAGGTTTCAGAACACATAGTGAGAGATGAAAGAGAGTTAGGGAACGCACTGTCAACTACTGCAATACACATTCTCTTAAACTGAATTCTTCTTCTTCCTCTTCCTTTAAAAAGTAGACTTCCTTTAAAGTCGCTTTTCCATTTATGAAAAATAGTATTCATCAAAGAGCTTTATAAAGTTAATATGATTCAGAAGTAAGGTAGTCCACCTAAAATTTTTTAATTAGCGAATGTCCAATATGAGTAATTAACACATTTAAAATATTCCTAGTTATTACTTATTCAGATTCTCCAAGATCACTCTTAACTGAGCTTTTTAACTCTAATTTATTATTTTAATGTCCTGTATTAGAAATAATTTTTCTTAAGACTACTGTGAACAGCCAAATAAATTTCAAACTGCCACTAGCCGAAATGAATAGCTGTTCCCCTACTAGGGGAGCCAGTGAGAAAGAAGGGAGGTATATGAAGAAGACTGATGCCATGATATCTGAATATCGCTTCTGTTTTCTGATGACTACATACGACAAGGACAATTTAAGAGATTGATAATGTACCAATACAAAGAATCACCTCTTAAAAGAAAAATTCTTCAAAGTACCTCCAGAGAAAACTGCCACAGATTCAAAAAGGAAACAAACAAGACCTCTTCAAATTACTATACCCTTCTGAAGAAAGCATTAGGACATATAGGGAATAATTTTTTTTAAAATTTTATTTTAAACCAAGAACATGTATTGGTACATTCTACATACAATGGTCACATTCATTACATTTATTCTGTACCTATACATGATGTATCTTGGTTCTCCCCCCTCTTCCCCCCTCCCCTCTGCACCCTCCCTCCCTATTTACAGCAGGTTCATTCATCATTTTCCATATTTTCCCATTCCCCTCTCTCCCCTGTTGCCTTTCTGCCTTTCCCCTTCTTTCCTTCTAGTACTCCTCTCCTCTGCACACCATCCTCCTTTTATATAATATCTATTACACCTCTTTGTCCTTATTTACAATTATAGTCTCTCATATCAGAGAAACAATTCGATGTGTGCTCATGAGTGTCTGATTTATTTCACTTAAGAGTATGTTCTCAAGAAACATCCATTTATATATGAATGACTCTAGTTTATCCTTTTTTATGGCAGTGTAGTACTCCATAGTGTAGAAAAACCACATTTTCTTTAGCCATTCGTTGGTTGTTGGATGTTTAGGTTGTTTCCAAGACTTAGCTATTACAAATTGTGTCGCTATGAACATGGTGGTGCATATGTCCTTGTGGTATGACGATTTTAATTCTTCTGGGAAGATCCCCAGTAGGGGAATAGCTGGGTCAAATGGAACCTCCAGTTGTAGTTTTTTGAGGAATCTCCATATTGATTTCCACAGTGGTTGGACCAGTCTACATT
>PVJO010020913.1:0-31048 GCA_004026905.1 Hystrix cristata
GTACTTCTCTCCTCTGCTCACCATCCTCCTTTTATATAATATCTATTACACCTCTTTGTCCTTATTTACAATTATGGTCTCTCATATCAGAGAAACAATTCGATGTGTGCTCATGAGTGTCCGATTTATTTCACTTAAGAGTATGCTCTCAAGAAACATCCATTTATATATGAATGACTCTAGTTTATCCTTTTTTATAACCAGTAAATGTCAAAATGTGAATTAGTAGCTGAACTGTATCTTATACTTACGATCTTTGAATTTGCTTTTCTGAATAATAGGAAAACACTAAAGATCCATATTTTCAACTCCTCTGTTGGAAAAGATAGAAGGTTTTATGTCAAATGTTTTAGTTTCTGTCCTCCTGGAACAGTTGTGGGAATACTGAAAGACGTGAGCAGACAGTTATGGCTGTGCATATTATGTGATAGAAAAGGCTTTGGAGACGTGGTGATGTGGATACTTGCTGTACACTCACAGTTGAAAGAGAAGCATCTATGCATTTTAGACATAGTCCAAGTAAAACTTACCTGTGAGATATATCAATGGCTAGTGATTGGAGGTTGAATATTCTCTCTGTTCCTTCTGAATATGTCCACATCAATGACCAGAAACTTCTCTCACCAAAGTATGAAATATCAGGTGGTATAAATTTAAGTCTAATAAACTTACTATGACTGTTACAATACCTTCTTCCTTTTGGAATCTTCTGCCGTTATTTGGAGAACCCCTAGATATGTTCTTGCTGTATAGGGCTGTCCTTCCCTTTATATTCTTTGATCTGTGGTCCCCTGTAAAGCTGATTCTTCCTGCACTTACTCTTATGGATTCTGCAGCACATTTAATTCACGGAAAACAATAATTTTTGTTTACTGCCAATGTTATCATTGTGTTTTCTCTAACACAATTTTTTATGTCTTCTCTAGGGAAGCAAAAGATAAAGACATTTGCTGTCAGACTAATATCCTGATCTAATTTCCTATGTATACTTTTATTCTTACCATGTTTTTATAATAGAATTGAGGCTTCTTGAAAGATTGAATTTAGTAAAATATGATAAAAAATACTTGAGGGAATGAAAAAATACAAATGAGTAAAAACGAAAAGAAAAGTGCAAGAAATTAGTTTGGTACCTGAAGACATTCTACCCTTCGGAGGACTTGAGGCTTAATACTGATAAAAGATAAAATAAGCTAGGAAACTGATCTTTGACTTCTTGACATAAGTTTTATGAAGCTGGTTTTGCATAGTCTATAGAATTTAGTAATAGTAAGTAGAAAGATGCATAGCTAGAGTTTCCCAAACAAAATGAATCTCCCTTAAAAATGGTGAATATTAATCTTCCATAAAAAATTGTAAAGTGGTGGTTCTTATTATAGTAAGAACTTTATCTTACAAGGACAGAATCATTGGCACCAGGCAACTTAGAGGAGACTTTGGGTATGCTTGAGTGCTTCTTTTTCAAATGTGAGTATACAGCAAGGTCTCCACATTACCACGTCTCCAAAGCCTTTTCTAGCATATAGTATGCACAGCCAGCACTGTCTGCTCGCATCTTTCAGTATTCCCACAACTGTCTCCTGTTGACAGAAGCTAAAATATTTGACATAAAACCTTCTATCTTTTCCAAAAGATGAACTGAAAATACGTATCTTTAGTGTTTTCCTATTATTCAGAAAAGCAGATTCCATGATTTTAAATGTAAGATACAGCTAAGCTAATGATTCAAGGTTTGACATTTTCTGGTTAAAAACCAAAAAACAAAAAATGCTTGGTGTTGTAGAAACTCTCAATCTTGCAGATTTTTTTTGTAGTTACTAAAGTTAAGACACTTAGATGTCTTCTCTCTCAGTTTAATCCTGAGTTTAACCCTGCCATTTGTGGGATATCAATACTCTTATTTCATGTTGAAAATTTTATAAATATTTTCTGGATTACTGTTATCTTTACATTTGATTATATGTTCTGTGAGATATGGACATATGCCAAACTTTTGTCCAGTGTTCTGGACAAGACTATAATAATGCCAGCACTGAGGAAGTCATCAGTAAATAACCACTGAATTTTCTTGACAGAAAATGAAAAGGTGATTATGTCACCTTTTGTGAGCATTGTGGTGTTGTTCTCTGGCTATCTACATTTGCCCTGGGGCTTTTGACCTGGCCTTTCATGAAAGCAGCCAAACTTAGCTGGGCAGAAGTTCCAGAGGGCTGGATGATACAGAAACAGCAACAACGAAGACAACAATGCCCGAGTCAAATCTCAGAGCTGCAGTATCCCCTTAGCAAACACAATAAAATGCAACTATCAACCAAAAAAACTAAAGGATTTTTTGATTAGGAATTGTCGATCTAAATGTATATCTTCAGTTATTCTCTGAATAGCTCCTGGAAATTCAGTTCTTTTTTTATTTATTCATCTGTAGAAGGAACTGAAAAGACATCTTAATGTTGCCTTTAAAGGGTGTTAAAAGAGTTAAGGGGAAAATTAGAAGCTAAATGAAACTTTTGAATTGAGAAGTAATTCAGATATAATTCTTGACACATTAGTGTTCATTTACCAATACCTTACCCTGTTCAAATCTCAGTCTACTTTCAAGTGTGGCTTAGTGTTTTCAGGACTCAGTAGCTTTATCATTTATTATTTTTTCCAAGTTCTAATCCACATCATATCCCTGAGTTTCTTCTGAGTGAATGTCTTTTCTGTTCTGTGCTTCAATAAATCCCACCGCGGAATTGGGTTTACAATAGAAACTACTTGAAAGAAGAAATGAGTTCAAAACTTTAATTAAGTTTCCTTAGGTAAAAACAAGTTTTTTTCTTTTTTTTTTCTTTTTTTTGGTCTCTCTAAAGAACACTGTTGAGCGTGTGCCCACTCTTAAGGAAGATAGTTTGGTCTTGAAAATAATTGACCATGTTCTAACATGAGGAACTACCTTGCCCCTGTCAGATGAAGCCATTGTGAGGCTATGATGTGACATATGGAGACAGGGTACTTTCTGAGTCATGTGAGGCGACCAGATTTGTGTTCATACCTCTTAGTGCTGATTCTTAGAATTACATATATTACTTCTTGACTCTTCTTGAGCAGAATGGATTGTTCATTTTTCCACATCCACCCAAAACTTAACTTTGTAAATCTCATATTAGCCTTCTGGGATTCAGAGATACAGCCAAGAGTGTAGGCTCTGGAGACAAAGAGATGAGCTGCCAAGAACCTTCTGCTAGTAACTTAAAATGTTGTCTTCCATGCTTCATTTGTGCAGTAGGGATATTGATAATTATTTCTTGGGTTTGGTGTGAAGGTTAAATATGGAATGAATGTAAATCCCACAGTGAACTATCTGGTACCTCATAGGAACACAAGCAGTAGGATGGTGTCATTTCTACAGACGGTTGGGAGAGAAATTGGGTTCCAATTTCCATCTATATGACCTAAAAAGTATGAACAATAAGAGATATTGTATAGCTGTACTAGTCCCAGTCAAACACATAGAATGACATAGATTTACACAGCAATCCTTGAGAAGGTTAGGATAGAGAAAGTCAAAGGAGAATTCAAGAATTCCCAGGGCTTACTGTGGTTTGGCAATGCTGCTGATAATATTTCCACTTTAAAGCAATGGATAATGAAAAGTAGGTGGGCAGTACAAAAACTAAGTATCTTCTTCACATGTTCTAAGGAAGAAATAATTAAAATGAGGACAATGTCAAGGAGAGCAATTATCATAGATTTGAAAGTCTTTGCTCCTGCAGTTTCATGGGAAAAAAGAACTATAAAAGTGAGAATGAAAGACATTAAATTATTGTTATTTGCAGATGATATGATTGTGTACCATTAGAACTCATGAGAATTGTCTGAAAAACTATTAGAAATAAAAAAGAGAGTTCAGACACTTCCCTGGTTGCAAAATTTATATCAAAATCATTAGTTTTCTTGTGTGCCAAGTATAAACACAAAATTTAATGAAGAAAATATCCCATTTATGATACCAAGAAAAATATTTTTAAAATGTAGGAAGAAGAAATACTTAAGGTTTATGTGAAGGCAACTTTAAAACTCTTCTGAGAGTTGTAAAAGAAGACTTGGAATAATAGTCATAACTTATTTTTAGGTAGAAAAACTCAATGTAATAAAGATGCTGTCTTTCAGAATTAATCTAGGAAGCCTAATGCCATCCAAATTAGAATCCCAGTGAGAGGTTTTGAGGAAATTTTTGCATTATATTTTCTGAGAAATACATGTACAAAATTGCTATGATGATTCCAAAAAATAAAAAAAAATAGGCTCACTAGAAAAAATCCAGAATTTAGAAAACATTTATACAGAAATTCAGGGATATGTTGTATTTTATTCAGTGATAATTGAATTGATATTTCTGAAAAAAACTTAGATGGCAATAGGAACTTCTCAAAATGAATTTGATACCTATTGATTACATAGAACTATTACAGGAAAATGGGTGATAAAGTCATTGAATTTGTAAAGGAAATATGAATAAACAGCTATTTAAAAATTAATTTGTGACAAAAGCATCATACTATGAAAAATAAAATGTATAAAATATTCACAATAATGATGTAGAATTATTAATAAATATTATGCTCAGAAAAATGGTAGTTATTTTACGTGAACTAAGACAAAATATTAATAAAATCTGCACTGTCGTTGTACAAAATAATGTCAATGGACAAAATAAAATGAGAGCATTTGTACCTCACTTGTGGTACATAATGGTATTCCTTGTGGGGAGTAGGTACATATACATAACATATCTTAATTCTTTCTTTCATCTCTTCTTTCTCTTCCTCCATCTGTAATTTTTTTCTTTTTTCTTTTCTTTTTTTTTTTAATGGTGGAGATCAAACTCAGGGCCTTGTGCTTGCTAGGCAAACACTCCATCTCTATTTTAAAAACACATACCGTTTTACCCAGCCATTCTATTATCAGAATGTTGACCTAAGTGTCTTTTTGCAAAACTACACAATAATGTAGAATATAGTTTTTAGTAGTTTTTTAATTTAATGTATTTTATTTTAATGGTACATTTTAAATGTACATAGTGATAACATTCATCATAGGGGATTTGTACCTGTGCATGATATATCTTGTTACTTCTTTTTCTCCCATTCCCCCCCTCCCTTCACCCCTCCTCCCTCCTTATTTACAAAAGCTTTGTTTCCATTTTTTCCTTCCATTTCGTATTTCTCAGTTTTTAGTAGTTTTTAGAAATCCATGTTAGGTATAATCTGTGGTATGCTGATTAAATAATTTATCTAATATGGATGCTCTTTTATTTCTCTCTCTTTCCTGATTGCTCCAGCTAAGTCTTCCAGCACTATGTTAAATAGAAGTGGTGAATATGGGGCATCCTTTTGTTGTTACAGATTTTACAGAGAAAGTATTCATTTTCTCGCATTTACGGTAGTGTTAGTTGTTGACTTACTGTAAATGACTTTTGTTATGTTGCAGTATGTTCCTTTTAGAGTAGTTGAGTATTTTTGCAATGAAGGGGTGTTAATTTTTATTGAATGCTATTTCTGTATGTATTGAGATGATCATTTAGTTTTTATTTTTCTTTCTGTTGATGTGGTGCATCACATTTATTGATTTGTGTAGACTGAACAATCCTTACAACCCATAGATGAATCCCACTTAGTTATGTGCCTTTGAATGTGTTTTTGGGTTTGATTTGCTAATATTTTGTTGAGGATTTTTTTGCATCTATCTTCATTAAAGGCATTGGCCTGTAGTGTGTGTGTGTGTGTGTGTGTGTGTGTGTGTGTCTTCTTATCTAGTTTTGGTATCAGGATAATACTGGTCTGGTAGCATGTATTTAAATTCTTTACACTTCTACTTTTTTGAATAATTTAAGGAGAATTGGAATTAGTTCTTATACTTGGTAGAACTTAGCAGTGAAACTGCCTTCTGGTCTTGGGTTTCTGGTTAGGAGTCTTTTAATTTCTGATTCAATCTGTTATAATTTAGTCTGGAATGTCAGCTCAAAACTCCTGTGCACTCCGAGATCTGACTTTTGGAGTGAGGTTGGATCCTGGTGAGTCTATACTCATGGGTGGATTCATCCTCTGGTGAGTTCAGCTGCTGTGTGTGCTGTTAGGAAGTGGCTCCAGGTCGGAAGAAGCAGTCACTGGGAGTATGATATGGGCAGTGCGTTGCCCTCCTCACCTCCTGCATTGGTTCTCTTTTTCGTGGTCACCATAATATGAGTGCTTTCCTGCTCTGAGGCCTTTTCACCAAACACTTGCTGCCTTAGAGCCAGCCATCTGTGTACTAAGACCTCTAAAAATCCTGAGTCCAGCTAAACCTCTGCTACTTGAAGTTGTGGTGTTGGGTATTTTGTTACAACAGCAAGAAAGTGACTAAGACAATCTTATTACTTGTTACTGATCTGTAAAGGTTTTCTACTTTTTTTTTTTCTCTCATTTGGGTACTGTATTGATGTCTAGGAATTTGTCCATTTCTTCTAGATTTTAAAATTTAATGGCATATAGTTATTCATAATGTTCTTTATCTTCAGTATTTCTGTGGTTTCAATTTTAATGTCTCCCTTTTCATTTCTGATTTTACTTACTTGAATTTTCTCTCCTTTTTTCTTACCACAGCTGTTTATCATTTTAAAAACTGGTTCTATGTTTCATTTTTTGTATTGTTTTTCAGTCTATTACATTGTCTCGGTATTTATTGTTTGTTTCTTTCCTTTTACTGATTTTGAATTAGCTTTGTCCTTTTTTCTGGTTCCTTGAGATGCAATGGTTAGTTCTTTATTTGAGGTGTTCTCTTTGTTTGAGGTAGGAGTTGATTGCTACAAACTTCTCTTAGTGCTGCTTTCTCTGTACCCCATGAGTTTTGGTATGGTATATCTCCATTAAGGGTTGTATTTCGATTAAACTCAACTTACTCATTTTTTCTTTCATTGATAATACCTTTGGTGTTGTGTCTAAGAAGTCATTTCCAAATCCAAAGATAGACTATAATAATAGGAACTATGACCCTCATGGCGATAAGAAAGAACTACTAAGATACAAAGAAAATAATTTAAGAGAGAATGAAAGCTATTGTATATAGGAGCTCATCGTTTTTAGGCTCTTCCTAGGGAAGAAATCCCCTCAGGACCGCCATCTTGCAGGGACAAGGACCAGCTTGTGTAAGATGTAAAATGAAAGTTCCACTTTTTGACTTCAGATTTACTTTCCTAATCCTTTTGTTTTATTTTCCAAGTATGTTGCCATGGCAGAAAGATATCAGCTGAAGAGTGCCAATGTCTGCAAGATTTTCCCTGTGGTTATAGATGAAAATGAAGCTGATATCTGACCCATATAAAGAGAAAGTTATATTAGAGGTCTGACTCACTGCGTGCATTTTCTTTTTTCTCATCTTATTAAATTGTTTCCATTAGAGTTCAATTGTATAGATCGACTCATAGGATCATATAGCTATATTAAAGTCTAATAGTTTATTAAAAAATACCCCAAAACTTGACTCACAGTAGGGCATCAAAATGAATGAATCTATGTGAGAATGAATTACCTCATACAGGAGCAATGCACATTAATTTTGAGCTTTTAAAAAATATTTTAAACACTCCTGTCTAGCTTTGTTGCCTATAGGACTGAAAAAAGAAGTCTGTTTTTATCAGCGGATGAAGCAGACATCTCATAGTTTGTCATCGATGACTAAAATAAATGTCTGCCTTAATAAGAAGAGAAATTATTTATGGGCTAAAAATAATCTATAAGCTATAAAATTATTTCCTGCTGAAGAAAGACCTTATGAATTATTGTTAGTTTGAAGTGTCTTTACTATATAACCCCTTCTCTGCTCTGTGAGAGAGCAAAGAATAAAAAGTTTATAACAGATTTAATGGCAATCCTGAACAACTGGGCTGACAAATGGTGTTTTCTGAAATATAATTCTCTGCATTTTAAAGTTAATGCAAATTGAAAGGGAACTTTGAGTAGAACTTTTTTTGGTAAAGCAAGTTGTAGTCATAGCCAGGCAACCTTTCTCTGCAGAGTTCTGAAAATAACAGCATTCATTCATCTGACCTTGGACATCTATGAATATATCTTTTAAGAGGCCAGACTCAACTGAACCCTGATAGAGACTGAGACCTTTTCTGTGTGATACATCCTCCTTTCTATCAATGTAATGTAAATATGCACTTGAAATCTCTTATTAAATGAAACTGAATACCAATTAAGTTACATATAACTGGGTCTGGAATTTAAAAGAAATGCTGAGGAAATACGATGGTACCTCAGTTCACGAACTTAATTTGTTCTACAATTTTGGAAAAGATAGCCATCTTTGTGTTTGTGCAGGAAAGATGGCCACCATCATGTTTATCACTCGATGCAAAGTTTGCAAAGAAAAACAAAATTTTGCCAGATGCTTCTCTTTGTGAACCAAATTGCAAACGAAAGCGTTCATGAATCAAGGCACCACTGTAAAGATCAAATGAGGCCTTCTCACTTCAAGAAACTTGCTATCTAGTTGGAGAGTCAATTTATCTTCTTTCTTTCTAATGGCAGGTACCCAAGGGAAGAGCCTGGCTGGTCTCCAGGGATTGTGAAATTCTCTAGTTGGATGTAATGAGAAAATATTAAATTTCTATCAGTATTTATTTTTATCTGACTTCCAAAATTTGTTTTTGTGTCTCTTGTTTAGTAATATTTGTGTTATATCAATATGCTAGCAAATGTTAATAATGTGCAATAAGCACAAATTAGAGCTAAGAGTTTATTTTTATAGGAGAATTGTTTTATTTGTAGAGATACATGTTAAAATTGTTTTGATATTGTGTTTTATGCACTCTTTTTAAAAAATCATCTGTGCTTAGTAGAAGGCTTCAGACAGTGTAAGAATGTAGCTAGAAGTGCAATTTTAGGAGAAATAGGTTGTTATTACCAGAGGTGCTTGCAATCAAATTCTTTCTGTTAACAGCAGAATAATGTGCAAAGTTTTATAATCTGATAATTTTTAATCTGACAACTCCATGTCCCCTGTTTTTTCTTTCACTTGGCTTTTGTCTTCGTTACTTTTCTCTCATTGCTAGAACAAAATAGCTGACCACCGAAGGTAAAGGAGGAAAGGTTTATTTGGCTTACAGTTTGTAAAGATTTCAGTCCACAATCGGCTTTATCCAAGGCAGGTTGGCATGGAAGACAGGAAGAAGGCAGCAAGTTAACAAGGGACCTGAGCAGCTTCTTCCTGTGCCTTATATCTTATACAGGCTGCTAGGATTAGGGTGGTGCTAAACCAATCAGTGGATCCATTTAGTCATCGCATGCCCTTAATCCCAGCATCACACACTAGATTCAGCCACCTCTGAAAAAGTCCTACCTATGACTGCATGAGGCTTGGGGGGACATCAAGAAACAAACGATAACAGCTTTGTTTTCAAAATTGCAGGAAGTTGCTATTGTGTAGGCAGTGTTTTACTTGAATTTTTGTGTACTTTATGCCAATTATCGAAATCTGAGTGAAAAAGTTAAATAGGATATATTTCCTGCCAAAATAATTGAGATTTATGGATATCAACATTAATATTTTTGCTCATTCGTGAGATTTCTTTCAAATACCATGCAATATTTGGAAAATTATTAGCAATGCAACCATAATGAAGTGGGAAAAAGTACCTTGATCTCATTTTAAATGATTTCTAAAAGATGGATTCTTCTCTTCTTTATGTAAATTAATCCGTGTGTCACTTTTTTTTTTTTCTTTCTGGGAATTCACATTCTCTTTTGTAAAACAGAAGTTTGGCTGAGCTGAACTTAAAGTTTCCGTAGCATTTTGGTGCTAAACTCTGTTTCCTTTCAGTTCTGCTCTAATTTTATGACTATAAGTTTAGATATCTGTTTCAGATATATAAGTAATATTATTTTTGTTTATTTCAATTTGTATCCAGTAGAATTTTTTATTGGAAATAATACCTCTTTATTAAGACTTTCACTTTTCAGATATTGGTAGAGTAGCATCGTCCTTCTAATTCAGACATCATTTGGCTAATATAAGTATTTTTATTTCAAACAAATAATTTAACCTTTATTTAACCCTGATAATTCATCAAACTTTTTCTGTAAAACAGGTAGAATAGTTTTTCTGTAAAACAGCTAAATATGTATGTTAGCTGATATCTTTGGATCAAAAAAAAAATCACACACCTGTGCTTGGTCAGATGCCAAGAGAACATGTTCTGTCATTTTGTTTTCAGTGATTTACTGCAGTATTGAGAATCACTTGTAAAGTGTGTTATAATTGACTGATGATGAAATACTTTGCAGTGTAATAGTTTCTAAGTTTTTCCTATAATAGAATCATTTTTACTCATGCACTCCCATGCACTTTCCTGAGAGTGAGAGAAAGAATTGGAGTTATTGCCGTTGCCGGGGCTTGTAAATAACACCTATTGTAAGGCATTGGTTGGAATTTGTACATCGTTTCTAAATTTGTTTTCCTTGTGTGTAGATGAATGGGATAGAAATTGAGATGTAATGTTCTATATATTAAATTACCAACATCAAATTTGTGTCACTGGTATTGCTATAATAAGCTTCCTAATTCATTTCCCTGCCCCCATTCTCTTCATTATATGTTGTTCTCCATGTAACAGCCAGGTGAACTTTTACAAATGTAAATCGATTAATCTACTTTTCTGCTAGAAACTATCCAGAAGCTCATCATTGTACTCAAAATAGAATCTATACATTTATCACTGTCTGTGGGTCCTCTGGATTAGATCTCCACTTTCTTCTCAGATTTTTTTTCCTCTTACTCTCTCCTTTGCTTACCATCTGTGCTACAATTTCAAACATATCTTAGCAGGTGCTGTAAATACCTCACCCAAATTTCCTGACACCATTTCTGTGCACCCAGCTGGATTCCTAATCACCAGCATGTGCATTTCTTTGTCTGAAATCTTTCTCTGGCCAGAGACACTGCTAAATTTGCAAATGGGGCAGTCTGGAAACTCTAGGGAATTAACCTCCCTTAGGAAAAACCCGAGGTTAGGAGCTATAAGAATGCATACACAAACGCTTCTAGCTCTCTTATACTGCCTCTCAGGTTCCCCAGCAAGATTGATTTGCCTTTGTTCACTACAGTCATAGATAGATAATAAAACATGTTTCCTTCAATGTATCGTCACCTCCCTAGTCCCTATCTTTGTTTTCTGAGTTCATTTCAGTGTAAAATATTAATAGTCTATCTTTTTTTTTTAGAGTTTGCTACAAGAAGGACCCAGATTAAGGTATCAAGTTAGTTTCCAGAAAACTATTTCTTTCTGCCCAAAGCTGGCTGG
This sequence comes from Hystrix cristata, assembly GCA_004026905.1. Taxonomy (NCBI): domain Eukaryota; kingdom Metazoa; phylum Chordata; class Mammalia; order Rodentia; family Hystricidae; genus Hystrix; species Hystrix cristata. The sequence continues at coordinate 11,324 of PVJO010020913.1, forward strand.
CTACTTCTTGTCATTTTGCTTTAACCATGAATATAGTATCTTTAAAGAATGTTCCTGTCTCCAATATAAGGTAGCAACTTAGTCATACTCTATAATCAGTATATTTTAAACTCTGAACAGCAATTATTGTTTTGTCTTTTCTTGCTTGTTATCAGTTTTTAAACTTGCTTTCATTTTATTTTTATTTTTTACTAGTACACATTTGTAGGACAGAATGATCACATTCCTCCTGGGGAGTTTATCTCTGTCTCTCCAGGAGACTGACAACTGCTAGTAGTTCTTTTTTTGTTGATTGCTGCAGGATCGTTAGGGTCTAGAACAGTTCCAGGAACACATCAAATTGAAACTATTGACTATTAATGGCAAACATCTACTCACCTTCTAACATTCTTTGATTTTTTTCCCCCAATTCTTTTGAGAAAGACTTCCTTCAATAAATGCACAAAGCAGTGGCTATTTAGACATATGTTTAAAAGTAAATATTTTTGTGCTGTTTTATAACTTTATATTATATAACTTTGATCAGGTTTCCTTAAAGTTGAACAAAATTTTTGGCATATTGATATCTGTTGACCAAAAATGCATCTTAGAATTTAACAAAATATTTCTTTTATATTCTCATTTAATCATCACAGTGATTCTATGAGGCTTATTTCCACTTTGCAGGTCATGAAATAGGGACTTTGTTAGAATACCAAAGCTTTCTATTTTACAGTGCTATATATTTGCAATTCATATATCTGAAAATGGTTTCATATCTAGAATATGTAATAATTCTAAAAACTGAACATTAAAAAACAGAACAATAAAATTAGAAATGAGAAAAATAACAGGAGGAAAGATTAAACCTGCAGGAATATAAAGTGGCAAATAAGATGTCCCACATCACTAGCCATTAGGTAAATACCAGCTAAAATTACAACGAGATGCTACTACACACTGAATAGAACATCTAAAAAACAGTAGAGTAGCAAATGTGCAAAAGAGTGCAAGGGAACTGTAGAGTTCATACACTTAATTAGAATAATGTAGCCATCCTGAAAACAGTGTGGCATTTTCTTTTTTGACATGATTTTTATTAGTGCATATTAGTTATGCAGATTAATGGGTTTCATTTTGGCAGATTCATACATGTTCCTAACATACTTGAATCATTTTCATCCCCTGTCATCCCACTTGCCCCACATTTTGAGGAGTTTCCATGCATATAACATCTTTTGATTATATCCATCCCATATACCTACCATATTTCTTTCTCTCCCTCTTATTCCCTTCCTCTTGTCTCATAATAGTCTCCCTTCTACTTTCTTGTTATATTTGTAGGATTCTGCATGTTATGGAGAACATGCAATAGTTGTCTTTCTGAGTCTGACTTATTTCAGTCAACATGATGGCCTCCATTTTCATCCATTTTCTTGCAAATGACAAAATTTTATTATTATTTATGGTTGAATGATACTTCATTGTGTATGTATGTCATATTTTCTTTACTCATATGTTGTTGGGCACCTAGGCTGATTTTATATCTTGCCTTTTGTGAATTGTGCTGCAATAAGTAAGGTTATACAGGTATCCCTGCAGTGTGCTGGCTTTAATCCCTTTTAGGTGTGACTTATGATTATAGTGGCTGTACTAATTTACATTCCTCCAGCAGTAATGAAGTGTTCCTTTTACCCCACATCTTTACCAGCACTTGTTTTTGTATTCCCATTCTGACTGGGATGAGATGGAATCTTGATATTGTTTTGATTTTCATTTCCCAGTGACTAAAAATGTTGAACATTTTTTTCACATGCTTATTGACAGTTTGTTCATCTTCTTTTGAGAAGTGTCTGTTCAATTCATTTCTTGTTTATTGATTGGATTATTTGAATTTTTAGGTGTTAAGTTTGTTGATTTCTGTATATATTCTGGATATTAATACTCTGCTGGAAGAGTAGTAAAGATTTCTCATTCTGTAGGCTGTCTCCTCAGTCTGCTAGTTATTTCCACTGCTGTGATGAAATTTTTAAATTTGTTATAGTACCATTTGTTGATTCTTAGTATTACTTCCTGTGCCACTAGATTCCTATTCAGGAAGTCTTTACCTGTGCCTATGGCTTCAAGTATTTCCCTGTATTTTCTTTTAGCATTTTCAAAATCTAGGTCTTATATACCTAGATCTTTGATCTATTTTGAATTGTTTTTTGCACAAGGTGAGAGATACAGACCAAGGTTCAGCACTCTAGAAGTGGATATTCAGTTTTCACAGCACCTCGTGTTAAAGAGGCTGTCTTTTCTCCAAAGCATAATATATGCTCCTTTGTCCAGAGTCAGATGGCTGTAGTTGCCTGGGTTTATTTTTCCATCCTCTGTTCCATTCCACTGGTCTATGAATCTATTTTTGTGCCAGTGACATGTTGTTTTGGTACTATGGTTTTATAGTATAATTTGAAATCAAGTGTGGTGCTGCGTCCAGTCCTACTCTTTTTACTTAGGATTGCTCTTTGCAATTCTGGGTCTATTGTATTTACATATGAATTTTAACATTGTTTTCACTAGTTCCATGAAGAATGTCATTGGTATTTTGATGGAGATTGCATTGAATTGGTTGATCACTTTTGGTAATATGTTCATTATGACAATATTAATTCTGTCATTCTGCAAATATGGGAGGTCTTTCCATTTTCTGATGTCTTCTTTCATTGTCTTTTCTCAGTGTTCCAAAATTTTCATCATAGTGTTCTTTCACATTCTTGGTTAGAGTGATCCCTGGCTATTTTTTAAAGCTACTGTGCTGACCTTTTTTTTTTTTTTTTTTTTTTTTTTTGTGGTGCCGGGGATCGAACTCAGGCCCTTGTGCTTGCAAGGCAAGCACTCTAATCACTGAGCTAAATCCCCAGCCCTTTAAAGCTACTGTGAATGAAATTGTTTTCCTGATTTCTTTCTTACTTAGTTCATTCTTGGTGCACAATAAAAGTATTGATTTTTAATGTTGATTTTATATCCTGCTACTTTGTTAATTGATTTATCAGCTCTTAAAGTCTTTTGGTTGAGTTTTTAGGGTGTGCTAAGTGTAAGATCATTTCACCTGCAAGCAAAAATAATTTAACATCTTCCTTTGTATTGGTATCCCTTTTATTTTTTCTCTTGCCTAATTGTTCTAGCTAAAACTTCAAGAGCTATATTGAAGAAGAGTGGTGAGAGTGGACATCCTTTCATTATTCCTACTTTGAGAGAAAACGCTTTTGTTTTTTTCTCATCAGAATGATGTTGTTTGTAAATCTATAATTACTTCAAAGTAGTTTCTAACTATTTCAGTTTAGTTATTACTTTAGTAACTGTTTTGTGAGAGTCACGTTTACATAGTTAATACCAACCAGTTTTTCATGTAAGTTGTTTGTGGATATTCTAAGTCTGAGCAACTAGAAATAATATTTTTACATTCATAAGTTAGCATTCTACATTTTATTCATAAGTACTTGCATGCATGTGTTTATGGATTAATATTTCTGCAATAGTGTGTGCAAAATTTTGTAGCTTTCTTTCTCTATGTATATGATTATATCACATCATGAAAACAGCAATGTGTGTGCCTACAGCTTTATGCACAGGCATTCATAAAAGGCATGTCTACTAGCAATAGGTGATAATTAAATAAAGTATGTTACAATATCTAACTTTTCATTTAATAGTAGAAATGGAAATAAATTTAAAAATAAATAAATTTAGGAAATAAATATTTTAATATTCCCTGTAAGAAATCAGTATTTTTGACTTCCAGGAAGATGGCGGATTGGAGAGAAGCAGAGTAAGAGCCTCTCTGAGATTTGTTGTCCAGACACTGGAATATAGCAATTTCTGGAAGAAAAGGAGGGAAGTGTGTTCTCGGGACCCAGCAGGGATCTGAAGTAAGAGTTGAAGCCCACGGGGAAAGCAAAAGGAGAGACCAGCCCAGAAGAAGAAGGTGACAGATGGACAGTGCTTTCTCTCACAGCTCCAGCTTGCAGCCACGGCTTGCAGCCCCTGGGTTAGAGCCCTGGGTCACGGTCTGGGCTCATGGCCTCAGGTCATGGCGCAACTCACAGCAGCAGCTTGCAGCTCGGGTCACAGTCACAGCTCCTGCTCACAACCTCTGCATGCAGCCTGGCTCACAGCCCAGCTCATGGCCCCAACTTGCGGCCCCAGCTCTCAGCACGAGTGATGCAGTTTGAGCCTGCAGATGCACGGTGACTACTGTAGACCCCAGAGACCTCCACAGAAAGACACACAAACAGAGTGGAGTGGTGGACACTGAAAACTGCAGCAGCTGGTGAGTTATCGTAGTCATCTGATCTCAGATGGCCTCAGGAGAGGGTGGCCATCGGCTGATCACCATCTTGGAAAGGGGCTGAGCTCAGAACTCAGAAAAGCTGCTAGTGGCTTTTGGTGCTGGGGCAAGGTGGGGCAAGGCAGGGCAGAGTTCAAACACAAATTGGTAGAAGGCAAAGGAGCCAAGTTTAAACTGGCAGGGAACTGAATCCAAGCCAGTGGGAGACACACAGTGTGTCTCCAGCTGAACAAATTGGATTTCAAACCCACAACCAGTGATCAGGCTGAACTTCAATTGAATTGGTGGAGCCTTGCTAGTGAACCCAGCAAGGAACACTCACTGCCCTGCTAAAATTACTGCTGGGATTAATCAACAAGGACCTGGGTCTGTCTACTCTGTCTACCAGTGACAGCAGAGACATGCCTGGAAGCAGACATTTTATTATTATTATTATTTTAAATATTTTTTTCCCTCTCTGCTCTTCTTTTGCTTTTTTTGTTTCTCTTATTTTTATAGGAAAGCGACTTTCTAGTTTTTGTGGTTATGTTTTTGTTCTGTCCTTGTTTTTACTTCTTCCTTCTCTCCTTCCCTTCTGTTTTCTTTACCAGTCCCTCAAAGTTTTCATAATTTCTCCCTGGCTTCCAACCTTGCTTCTTATCTCTTTCTCTTCTATTTCTCTATCCTTTCTTCCTAATCACTTTTGAATTTTCTCCCCTGAGAGTAAAATCTCTGTAATGAGGGCATATTTACTGCATACAAGTTTCTGGTTTATTGGGGATACTGTTACATAACCACAAATCTAGTTCATAAGGTTTGAGGTGGCAGATCAATAGTTATTACAATTTGTTATTTTCTAGACTACATCTGAGGCTATTGTTGTTGCTGATTTTACTACTTTAGCCAGGGTGACAGAATTATTCTACTCAGTTCTTCCTTGCATGCCAAGACTGAGATAGGCAGAGGGTTACAAATGACACTATAGGCCACAGTTAAAGAACTAAGGGCTGGCCAAATAGACAGCAACTTCTCAGCCCCAATAAATTGAAGAGGCAAAAACTTGCAACAGACTAATAACACAAAAACCAGCTACACCTCTAAGACATCTCGGAGGAAGTAGTCACTTCCAAAAGGTTCACAAAACTAACAGAAAAAGCTACCAGCCACAGGAAATTCATAAGCATCAACCCAGGAACTAAACTAAAGAAGAAAAAATAGAAAATGAGAAGACACATGCATAAAATGCAACCCCATACTGCCAGCTCACCAAAAGCAAACCTAGGGAGTAATGAAGTGGAACAATCTGAAAGCTTTCCACCCAGACTCTTGGAAGCAGTAACAGCAGAAGTAACAAAGCAAATGAGTGAGGCTCTAGAAAACAGCGAAGCAGAAATCATTTCCAGAATGGAAGAAATGATCAGTGACTCTAGAGCAGATACAGATCAAAAAATAGAAGCGCTTAGAAAAATGATGGAAACCATAAATGCCAGTAGAGGAAAGAAATGGAATCCATGGAACAGATTCAAACAGATGTCCAAGAGATTAAAAATTCCATTGAAAGTATCAGCAGTAGAATGAAACAATGTGAAGAGAGAATCTCAGATATAGAAGACAAGATTGTGATTAATGATCGAGAAAAGAAAGAGTTCTTCAAAGTGGTAAGGGACCATGAAAAATCAATACAACAGCTGCTAGATGACACAAAGAAAAATAACATAAGATTGATCAGAGTCAATGAAAAAGCAGGAGATAGCACAAATCACATAAGAAACCTTTTCACAGAAATAATGGCAGAAAACTTCCCAAGTATGGAAAGAGAACTGGACACACAGATAAGTGAGGCATACAGAACTCCAATTAGCCATGATCAACAAAAATCTATCCCAAGGCATATAATAGTCAGGATTCCAGAAATTCAGCACAAGAACAGAGTATTGAAAGCTGTTAGAGAAAAGAAGCAAATAACCTATAAAGGAGAGTCCATCTGAATAACAGCAGACTTCTCAACACAAACCCTCAAGGCAAGGAGAGTTTGGAGTGAAGTTTTTCAAGCCCTAAAAGACAACAACTTTCAGCCCAGATTGAGGTACCCTGCAAAACTGTCTTTCAAAATTAATGGAGAAGTAAGATATTTCCATGACAAAGAACACCTGAAGAGATTCATAACCACCAAACCAGCACTCCAAAATATTCTGAAGGACATTCTGGAAAGAGAAAATGAGGACCATAACTCCAGGAATCACAACAGAATTAATCCTTCAGGCAAGGCAAGTGATTAAACAGAAAAGAAAACAAACTAGGAATCCAAAAAGAGGTAAATAATATGACAAGAATAAGTCAACATATGTCAGTTATTACTATCAATGTAAATGGTCTCAACTTGCCAATCAAAAGAAGCAGATTGGCAGAATGGGTCAAGAAGCGAGACCCAGCAGTCTGCTGCTTACAAGAAACACATTTAATTCAAAAAGAAATTCATAGACTGAAAGTCAAAGGATGGAAAACATTACCTCATGTGACAGAAACCTGGAATAAAACAGGGATAGCCATTCTATTTACAGACAGAATGCTTTTCAAGCCAAGACTCATGAAGAAAGACAAAGAAGGTCACTACATCCTTGTAAAAGGAACAATCCAAGAAGAGATGAGAGTCATAAATATATATGCACCTAATACCAGCACGCCTAACTACATACAACAAATATTGATGGATATGAAAAACCAAATAAGCACCAATACGATTATAATGGGGGGACTTCAATACCCCACTGTCACAAATAGACAGATCAACTAGACAAAAAGTCAATAGGGAAATATCAGAACGGAACCAAATTCTTGAACAAATGGACCTAGTAGATGTATACAGAGTATTCCATCCCACAACATCGGAATACACATTCTTATCAGCTGCACATGGGACTTTCTCCAAAATAGACCATATACTACCTCATAGAACATGCTTAAGTAAATGCAAAGGAATTGAAATTGTTCCATGCATATAATCAGACCATAGTGCATTGAAACTGGAAATAAACAGCAAAGGGAACCACAAAAATTCCATAAACACATGGAGATTAAATAGCATACTCCTGAAACAATCAGTGGGTCAGAGAAGAAATTAAAGAAGAAATTTTACAGTTTCTACAATTGAACGATAATGCCAATACAACCTACCGAAATTTGTGGGACATAATGAAAGCAGTTCTATGAGGGAAATTTATAGCATTGCACACCCATATCAGAAAAACAGAGTGAGCTCAAATAAACAACCTAATGTTGAACCTCAAGCTTCTAGAAAAAGAAAAGCAACTCAAACCCAAAGCCCATACAAAGGAGACTATTATAAAGCTCAGAGCTGAAAATAACACAATTGAAACTAAGAAAACAATACAAAGAATCAATGAATCAAAGAGTTAGTTCTTTGAAAAATTAAATGAAATTGACAAACCCTTAGCCAACCTTATAAAAAAAAAAAGGAAAGAAAAGACTCACATTCATACAATTAGGAATGGAAAGGGTGAAATCACAACAGATCCTGCAGAAATCCAAAAGATCATCAATACCTATTTTGGGAACCTGTATTCTAATAAGATCGAAAATACAGAAGAATAGACAAATTCTTAGATACATATGAATTACCAAAACTGGATTAAGAAGAAATAAAAACTCTAAATAACCCAATATCAGCTACTGAAATTGAAGAAGTAATTGAAAACCTACTAACAAAGAAAAGCCCAGGTCCTGATGGATTCACTGCTGAATTCTACAAGAAATTTAGAGATGATTTAAAGATGCTAATTCTCAAACTCTTTAATGAAATTGAAGCAGAAGCAATACTCCCAAATTCTTTCCTGAAAGCAAACATTACCCTGATACCAAAGCCAGAGAATGATCCAACAAAAAAAGAGAACTACAGGCCAATCTCGTTAATGAACATAGATAGATGCAAAAATCCTCAAAAAGACACTGGCAAACAGAATGCAACAAATTATCAAGAAAATTATACACTATGACCAAGTAGGATTCATTCCAAGGATGCAGGGATGGTTCAACATATGCAAATCAGTAAATGTTATACACCATGTTAACAGAGCCAAGGACAAAAACCATATGATCATCTCAATATGGGGAAAAGGCATTTGACACAGTCCAACACCCATTCATGATAAAAAGCCCTGCAGAAAATTAGAATAGATGGTCTTTATCTTAATCTAATAAAAGCTGTCTATGAGAAACCAACAGCCAACATCATACTAAATGGTCAGAATCTAAAAGCTTTCACTCTAAAATCCAGAACAAGACAAGGATGTCCATTTTCACCACTCTTATTCAATATAGTTCTGGAAACATCAGCCAGAGCAATTAGATAAGAGAAAGAAATAAAAGGAATAAGGATAGGAAAAGAAGAAGTTAAATTATCATTATTTGCAGATGACATGATTAGAAGACCCCAAAAACTCCACCAAAAGACTTCTAGATTTAATAACCAAATTCAGCAGCATACAAAGTCAACACTCAGAAGTCAATAGCACTCTGGTATACAAACAACAGACTCACTGAGAGAGAAATAAGGGAAACAACACCTTTCACAATAGCATCCAAAAAAATGAAGTACCTAGGAATCAATCTAATGAAGGAAGTAAAAGATATGTACAATGAAAACAACAGAACTTTGAAAAAGGAGATTGAAGAAGATATCAGAAAGTGGAAAGATATCCCTTGCTCCTGGGTAGGAAGAACCAATATAGTGAAAATGGCCATAGTCCCAAAAGTGCTAGACAGATTTAATGCAATCCCAATTAAATTACCAATAGCATACCTCACAGAATTAGAGAAGACAATCCTAAAATTCATTAGGAACCAAAAGAAACCTAGAATAGCAAAAGCAGTTCTGGGTAACAAAGCAAAGCAGGGGCCATCACAATCCCTGACCTAAAACTATATTAAAAAGCTACTGTAATAAAAAGTGCGTAGTACTGGCACAAAAACAGACCCCAGGACCAATGGAACACATTAGAAGATGCAGAAACAGGTCCAAACACTCTGAGTCATCTTATCTTTGCAAAAGGGCCCAAACAAACTCACTGGAAGAAAGATAGCCTCTTTAATGAATGGTGCTGGAAAAACTGGCTCTCCACATGCCAAAGATTAATACTAGACCCGTATCTTTCCCCATGCTCTAAGCTAAAATCAATGTGGATCAAAGATCTAAATATTAAAACAGAAACACTAAATCTGCTGGAAGATAGAATAGGCAGAACTCTTGAATACATAGGTGTAGGCGAGGACTTTATGAACAAATCCCCAGTGGCCCAGGAAATATAACAAAGATTCAACAATTGGGACCTGATCTTATTAAAAAGCTTTTGCACAACAAAAGAAACTACCAACGGAGCGAAGTTACAACCCACAGAGTGTGAAAAATTTTTTGCCAGCTATTCCTCTGACAAAGGACTAATATCTCGAATATATAAGGAACTCAAAAAAATCAGGACCCCCCCCAAATTTAAAGACCCAATCCAAAAGTGGGCAACTGAAATGAATAGACACTTCTGAGATGAAGAAGTAGAAACCGCAGATAGACATATGTAAAAGTGTTCAACATCACTGGTCATTTGAGAGATGCAAATTAAAACAACCCTGAGATTTCACCTCACGCCACAAAGAATAACTATTATCAACAAATCAGCCAATAACAAATGCTGGAGGAGCTGTGGAGAAAAAGGAACCCTTCTCCACTGTTGGTGGGAATGTAGACTGGTGCAACCGCTATGGAAATCAGTGTGGAGATGTCTCAGGGAACTAGGACTAGAGATTCCATTTGATCCAGCTATTCCACTTCTTGGTATCTTCCCAAAAGAATTAAAAGCATCATACCACAGCGATATATGCACACCCATGTTTATAGTAGCACAGTCTGTAATAGCTAAGTCTTGGAAACAGCCCAAATGCTCATCAACAGCAAAATGGCTAAAGAAAATGTGGTTTTTTTATACAACAGAGTACTCTGCCATAAAGAATGATAAGCTTGAGATATTCCTAGGTAAATGGATGTGTCTTGAGACCATACTCTTAAGTGAAGTAAATCAGACGCACATGTTTAAATACCACATTGTTTCTCTGGTGTGAGAAACTGAAAGTATAAATAAAGACTAAAATGTATTATATTGGGAAAGTGAAGAAAATGACCAAATGGGAAAGGGAACAATGGAGGGTGAAAGGAACAGAGGGACAAGAGAAATAAGAAATGGAAGTAAAAAATGGAAACAAAGCTTTTGTAAATGGGGAAGGACGAGGGAGGTGGAGAGTGGAGGGAAATGGGAAAAAAGAAGCAACAAGATATATCGTGTACAGGCACAAATCCCCTATGATGAATGTATCACCATGTACATCTAAAATGTACCATTAAAATAAAATAAATTAATAAAAAAAGAAATCAGTGTTTTTATAGTATCAGTACATATATGAAGTAGAATTAATCTTACATTTTATTTCTTCATCTTCTTTATTTTTAATTATGTTAAAATACATATAAAATTTATCACCCTAAGCATTTTAAATGTACATTTTAGAATTAATCATTTAAATTATTTTAATTGTAATATGTATAACATTAACTCCCAAAGTGCCCTAACGTATATCAGATTCTGCAGTCTGAAATGGGTTTAATATCTTTCTAGAATTAAAGAATATTTAAAGGGAATATACAGATAGAAAATACCAAAGAACAAGTGAAGATATTCTTCTATAGATAAAGCTAGTATTTTATTGTCCATAAGAGGAGTTTGTAGAAATTCAAAAGACAAGTGGTGATTTTAGTTAAGAAACAAAAGGACTCCAGAAATAAAGCAATAATTAAAGCATAGGTCTTCTGGTCTCTCACATCAACAAATTTTACATCCTTAATAAGTGGACACTTTTGCAAAATAAAATAACCCCCTCATGCATATAATGTATTTAATCTATATAAAAGGCTCAAGGAATGTTCCTTCATAGCTATTATTTTCATCATTTCTTTAATTGCAAAGAGTTTTTTCTCTTCTTTTTCTTTGTTGTAAAATGTACTATTTAGGTAGATTTGTTATAAGGGCTTGAAAAAACTCAGGGAGCTAAGGCAGTTCAATCTACCAGTTTATTCTGAAATTTTGTTCCCACATAGTTGTTTATCTCAGTGGTTAATATTTTAACTGTGAATATGTGACACGAGCTTTCATCTAGATAGTGATCAAACTAAGGTAATATACAGAGATAAAAGATGCTATACTCCAGGAACCAACTTCAAAGTGCTCTCTTCTGCTGGTCTTCTTTCCCTTGTTTTAAAGAGCTCATTTCCCTGCTCTAAGTACAGATCCATGCGCAAAACATAATGTGGTAAGGTAGCCTGAAGACTAATGTCGAGATAAGGAAAATAGAACACTTGCAGTCTTCTAAGCTCTGTTTGCTCACTTTTGGAATTATTTATATTAATTATTTCATTCTCTGTTCCATCCTTAAGATGCCTTCTGATCATTAAGAGGTCTGAAGTATAGCTTGGACTTTGCTGCCCATTTGTGGATGTATAATTATTTATTGCTCAGTGACAAAGTCAGTCATCTCAGTGACTTAGAATAAAAACTCGATTTAGTTTGTGATTCTATAGGCTGTGAACTAGAACTGGAGCCATTTAAGAAGCTCTCGAAGTTTTGAGTGGGCACCTCTGAGTGCTGTTGGTTATGTCCATATACCATCAGCCAGAGGTGCCACTAACTTATGATGGCCTGTGTAAAGTTTTCACTGGGTCTCTCTTTGTTCAGCAGGCTAGTCCAGCCTCGTTCACATGAGGGTCACAAAGTTCCAAATGCAAAAAAGAAAGTAAAGTACAAGGTACTAGAATTTTTCAAGGATACCTTTGCATTGCATTAGCCAAAGCAAGTCCTAAGAGATACCCAGAATAAATAGATGAGGTGGTGTACTTCCAAAAAGGTATGGAAAGAGGAGGCAGAAACAAATTAGGACCATTATGGTAATCAATTAACAATAAAGGTTTTGATGAACGAATTTATGAGAGGGATGATGAAAAACACAGTACCCTGGTAATACAAGTATTTCAGTAGAAACTGAACATCAGCCCACTCAAAAAGAAAAGTTCAATTCAAAGAAGAACCACAGGAACACTCTAGAGAAATTGGAAATAAATAGCTGTGATTTTACACATCAAAATATGATCAGTGTTTTTTTTTTCCTCACCATAGTATCTCAAGTAGCAATTTAAAAATTCTGAATCTGGATTTTGGAAGCAGGAAGCATGAAGCATGAAGCAAATGGTAAAAGGACACTGATATTATATATTTAGTTTTTAATAAACATGAAATCATAACATATTTTAACATTCATTACGATTTATAAGAATGTTCCAAGTAACATTATTAAATTTCATTTTAAAAGCAATTCTGGGTCTTCATATTCATTACCATTATTATAATTCCTGTTCCCACAAGAAGAAATCAGGCGTCAGAAATATTAAGCAATTTCCACCCAAATCGTGTAGTTAGATGGGGAGCTCAGCCCCTTTGTTTTGACTATGTATTCAGTTCTCCTTTTCTTATGTGACAGTTGTCTTGCATTTAATATTCATTCAATCAAAACTTCACCAGTTTGTCCTACCAATGAATATATATCGACAATCGAGTTTGAGGTTGATCTATTCTTTCTGCACCATACACACAGAGAAAGTCTTAATCCCTCTCTTCTTCAATATTTTCTGCACATAGCTAATGTAGTAAATGCTTATCACTTCATGTATCATTAATTTTATGTTTGTTTTAATAAAGTGAAGGGCTTCTGTGGCAGTGCCTAGCATAGTGCTGGAGCCATAACAGGTACTATATGAATATTTGTTGAATTTAATCTTCTATACTATGCGAAACTATGATTGGACTCAGATTGACTCATAATGTTATCATTAGTCATCAGAGCCCAGTGCAATTTTCTTTAGAATACAAATCTTAGGCAAGAAAATGAGTTAGCTTCAGAATTACTTTAAACAGAAAATATTAAGATCTGCTTTCCAATCCACCAGAATATTTGCTACTTTTAAATTATTAACTTTAAACTAGTAAGTATTTAGTCACAAACAATTCATCTCTGATGATTGTGTTTAAATTTTTTTTATGATTTGGAAAGGTTATCACAGGAAAAGGATCATTTGATTGAGGGACTAAGCCAGGCTCCTAAGGGGACTTTTGAGGGACTATGTTGGCAGCTGATGATGTCTTGCAAGATGTTACAATTTTTAGAGTAATAAAAAATGAAGTGGTATAAAATATCAAATTTATGTTAATGAGTCAACATCATCGATTCTGAGAATGTTCAACTTTAACTTCATAGAACATAAAAAAGTTGAGAAAAAGACAAGTGATGGTAAGAATGGAAGAACTGAGAGAACAAAGTCCAAACTGTGAAAGGTCATAAAATTATAAACAGGAAGAGAACATGGATAGTATCTAGGTTATTTATTCAATATATACATGTTAGGGATATTCAGTTCTTTTAGCTCCCCTACTCCCAATCCCAGAGTCTAGCAAGACATGCTACCTATCTTCAGAGTTCAAAACTGAAATCTCTGTAACAGTTAAGAGAACTGTCAGAAGGCTGTTCTGAAATTTGGAATAACCGACGCACCACCTCAGAAAGTGGTCCAGATGAGTACCACCCAAGTGACCCAGACAACTACCACCCAAGAGGTGGTAGAATACTGCTAACATTGGCAGCTGACCAAGGCAGCCTACTCCTGAATGTGCATTGTTTAGATCTTCTATGCCAAGGCCTGGAATGAGGCATAGTGCACATTGTGGCAGCCAATATCTTTTCCTGGGCTGATTCCATCTAATAAAGGAGCAGGATAGTGATGGGCTTAGGCACTATTCCTTTGCAGACGTAAAATAGCCTAATTTCCTTTCTTACACATTTCCCCCATGTCAGTGATGTAGAACCTTTTAGAGCTTCCAGTAATAACCAACAGCCAGCCGCGGAATGCATGCCATAGTTTTGCCACCACTGCTCTATAGAGTCTCACGACCTCTCTATTTGAAATGTAGTCTACAAAACTATCTGCTTTCTCAGAGAAAGAAAAACAAACAAAAAAAAATCACCTTTAAAAATGAATATTCACTTCCCAAACATTCTGGAGAAGGAATTTGCTTGGGAGCTTACTCAACATCTTCTTTCTTCTCAGTTTAATATGAAGGCCTAGTTGTTCCCTATTAACTCCCCAAGTCTCAATTACCTTATTCTTTTACCAAAGAAATACCAAAGACTTCTCTAAGAAATATATTTTAGCATACAGTGCACATATAGAAGAATGCATAAAAAAGAAGAATGCATGAAACATAAATCCACAGATTAATGAATTTCTATATATCAAACACCCATGTATCATACACAGGACAAGATAATGAAATATTTTCTGTATTCCAGAAGCCCTCTCAGTGCCCATGATATTCACACTTTTATTTCGTAAATGCTCCCTTTCAAAATTTGCAGTTGCTTCCAGAGGAAATTCAGGTTCCAAAATCATAACTGAACATCTCTTTTCTGTCATGTGAAGGTGCTCAGATGTCTGCAAGCAGATACTATTTGTCCAGTTTTTAAGTTTTTAATATTTTAAATGTTTTTTAATTGACTAAAAGTGTGAGAAGAAAGGAAATATATATTTTATTTGCAATTTCTGCTCTTTTCATTTGCTCCTGCAGTATCAAGTTATTCTGTTACTTTCAAAATAAGCCAAGAAAAGAAAGGATGAGAAACGTGCATTTATACTGTCTTTAAAACTTACATTACTTTCCCCAAATCCCTGCCCTCAGTAGATGTCCTCTTGTGACTCACTGGTCATCACTGATCACATGGTGGCCTTTGTCTAGAAAGGAGGTTAGCCAAGTTGAGGACAAATTTAACAGTACTAGCTTATGTCTAAGCCATGATTCAGCATTATCTATCTGGTCCTAGGCACTTTGGTACCAGCTACACTCTGATTATCGTAAATTATAGTTCCTTTAGCAAGGAAGAAGGAGGGATTGTGTATTAGGAGGAAAGTACTGCAGGATATATTGTTGTTTGCCTTCTTCTCGTACTCCCAGTATATAAATTTAGCACAAACTACCTACTATAGAAATATACTTTCACCTAGGAAAATGTGTTTTATACATTTTTTGCTGTCCTTATGGAGTAAATGAAGTTTACACCTCTCTAACCAACAATTCTTCTTCAATTTATAGTCATAATCAATAACTAAATTTGCACTGATTCAAAGCATACAAGTTTTTTTTCTGTAAAAATATTAAGAGCTGTTCATGAAGTTATTAAGAAAAAGTTTGATCAGTGTGTGTTGGTCTAAGTCTAACTTACAAAGAGAGGACATTGCTGCTAGTCTTGCTTGGTATGTTTAACGTTAAAAGCATACAGAAGAATCACGGTGTTTCTGATTTTCTGAACAGAATTTTTTTTTTTTGGTAGATAAGCAAAAACATGAGATTTTCAGGAAGGAGGATATAAGAAATGAGTTATCATTAGGTGATTAGAAGTTTTATATTGAAAAGTTGACACAGTATGCGCCAATACATAGCCATATAGATTCCACTTGTAAAATACCATTAATGTGTGGACCCTAGTCTTTTGATACTATGCAGATGATCCCACATTTATGAAAATAGGCAAGATTTATAATTTATTAATTCCAATAATGGCCCAAGAATTTATTTCTTGTATCCATTCCCTATGCAGTATGATTTGTTTTCACCATTAAAAGGTAAGGTGGAGGAGGGTTCCTTTTTCCCCGCAGCCCCACCAGCACTTGTTATTGGCTGATTTCTTGATAATAGCTATTCTTTCTGGAGTGAGATGGTGTCTTAGTGTTGTTTTGATCTGCATCTCTCGAATGACCAATGATGTTGAACATTTTTTCATATATTTATTTGCTATTTTTATTTCTTCGTTTGAGAAATGTTTATTCATTTCAGATGCCGCACCACAATTTGTAATAGCTAAGTCTTGGAAACAACCTAAATGCCCAACAACTGATGAATGGCTAAAAAAGATGTGGTTTTTCTACACAATGGAGTACTACACTGCCATAAAAAAGGATGAACTAGAGTCATTTGTAGGTAAATGGATGTTCCTGAGAACATACCATTAAGTGAAATAAATCAGACATGTATCAGTACACATCGAATTGTTTCTCTGAGATGAGAAACCATAAGTGTAAATAAGGACAAAGGGGTATAACAGGTAGTATGTTAAAAAAAAAAGAGATAGTATTCAAAAAGAGAGGAGAACTAGATAGGGAAAAGGGGGATAAAGAAGGAAGGTTAAAAGAAAAGTAAGATGAAAAGAAAAAAAATGGAAAAATGTAAATAAACTTGTTGCAAATAGGGAGGGGTGAGTGAATGGAAGGGAGGGAAGGAGAAGGGGGGGAACCAAGATACATCACGTCCAGGTACAAAATAACCATGTTGATTATGATCATTATGTATACAATGTACCAATACATGTTCTTGCTAAAAATAAAAATTAAAAAAAAAAAAGAGGTAAAGTGCTTCTCCTCACCTCTGGAGTCTAGTGTCTCCTGGTGGAAGACAAAATGGAAAAGAAGTGATGAGTGCCAATTCCAGGCTTAGGCTTCCTTTTGCTGGCAGTCTTGCAAAAACGATGTGGGCAAATCCAGGCTTGCCTTCAGAGGTAGAGAGCCTGGTGACCTGTCACCCCTTTCCTCTGCCCAAGGCCGGACAGTCATCAGTCACACGAGTCTGTTCAGGACCACCACTTCCTGGTGTCCGCAGGGTTATCATTGAGCCTGACTGGATCCGCTAAATCTGGCCCAGACCAAAGAACCTTTCAGCTGACCCATAGAACCAACAATTATACATTTTCTCCTTTTTTAGAAATCACTGAGTGGTTTAATAAGTGATAAATAATTCACATTTTAAACTATCCTATTTTGAACAAGGATATTTGAACCACTTGCTCTGAGAAGTCAAGATGTCCCATTTTCAATGAAAAAGGCAGATTTGTTATAAAATTCAAGGTAAATGTCCTGATCTAAATTATCATTCCCTTCTGCTCACGGGCAACTTCCGTCTGTATTTCAAGGTCATTCTGCTCAAGTTTTCAATGTCAGTAATGTTGTAAAAATAATTTCAACTATTAGTATATTAAATTAAATTTATAATTCATGCCAGGATCACTAAATACCTACAAATGCTATAATTCCTGTGGTCATTATTTTCATTTTAAAATAAAACTTATCCTGGTTTAAAAACATTTATGTTCATCAAAGAAGAAAATGCAAAAATGTCTAAAAAAGAAAAATTTTAAAGAGAAGCTTAAATCTCATCAACTCATAAAAAATAGTATGACATTTAAGCTGACTTAGAGCTTCCCTAAATGGTTTCACAAATTCGTACAGGGCCCAACTGGCCTCCTGCAGATAGAAATATACTCTATATGCAAATGAGTAAATTTCTGAATATAGTCTAAAAATATAGATATGTGTTACACACATATTTACCTTACCACAGAGGTTTCTTGCAGACTACGTGGGGGTGTTTGTACAAATAAAACTGCATAGAAAGCAATGATATTAACAATAACAGCTGTATCATCGGACTGGGATCTGAGTGCTAAATATAATTCCCTACGTTCTTACAGTAATGAAAATTTGGGGAATTACATTCACAAGATGACCCAGATGTTCTAGAATAAAGTAACTCTGACAACAATGTTATTTTTGAATACATAGTATATGCCAGGCCCTATGTCATAGTCCCTGTATTTGTTATTTCATTTTCCCCTTTACATAACACTGGGAAGTAGAGAAGATTTTTGTGTTCCTATCAAGTATCATGTTTTGATGTTTCATCTTAAGAATAGTAAGTGAATCATTTCTATAAAGATTCAGAATGTAGTAATTGAAATAATATTGATGGATATGCAGTCACATGGATCTGAGTTTAATTCTTAATTCTTTCTAGTGCAGTAGAATATAGCATGTGAGTTTGTTAACTCTCTTAGAGATTAGATTAAGCATATAAATACAACTCTTAGGAACTGAGACCTCAGTTCTCAAGCACATTGTCTAAACCTGAAGTCATAAAGCAGTTGTCCAAAACCTGCAAAATTGCTTAGTTTTATTTAGCATTTACCCCTTTCCCATTTGATC
Organism: Hystrix cristata; assembly: GCA_004026905.1. NCBI lineage: Eukaryota > Metazoa > Chordata > Mammalia > Rodentia > Hystricidae > Hystrix > Hystrix cristata. The sequence continues at coordinate 29,803 of PVJO010020913.1, forward strand.
CTAAACAACCTCAAAATGAAGGAAGAAAGAATGGAAAGAAGGAAGGAGAGGAATGAAGGAATGAAAGAAGGAAGGAATGAAAGAGTGAAGGAAGAAAAGAAGGAATAAAGAAAGAAGGAAGGAAAGAGAGAAGGCAAGAAGGAAGGAAAGAAAGAAAAAGAAAGAGGAAAGAAAAGGAATATGAGGGAAAGGGAAAGGAGGTAAATTGTGTTTCTTGTACACACATGAATACTGTGGAGATCGTATATAATCATCAATCTCTTGAAGAGCAGAATATCAGGCAGCACAAGTCCATATTTCTCTTAGCAAAAACTGAACCAGGAAAGAAGCACTCCTCACAAAATTTTTCATCTCCCAGGCCCTAAATCTAAGTGTTGAGTGTCATCCATTGTCATGCATGCTGGTGTGTGTGTGTGTGTGTGTGTGTGTGTGTGTGTGTATGTGTGCGTGTGTGTGTATATGTGTGTATTGTGTCTAACACCTCACTTTGTGATCCAGGCCTCTAGGTTTGTAGCCTACAATCCTGGTCTTAATGCATTATAAATAAAGAAGGAGTTACTTAGCTGTCTTAGAGTCAGTACTGTACTTTCTCCTTTCCTTGGAATTATTAATCCCTACTATTGTTCAGAAAGGCGATCCCCCCACCCCCAGCTAAAAAAAGGATACAAAGTTTTCTTTAAGGATCAGTATTTGGTTTCACAAAAGACACACTGCCCATTCTAATAAGAATCTTCATTTACAGTAGAATTTTGTTATTCTTTGCTTTAATTGATTTATTCTGTTACAACCCATACTTCTTTTTTTTTTTTTTACCAAGAACATGTATTGGTACATCGTATACATAATGATCATAATCAACATGGTTATTTTGTACCTGGACATGATGTATCTTGGTTTTCCCCCACTCTTCCCCTCCCCTCCCTTCCATTCACTCACCTCTCCCTATTTGCAACAAGTTTATTTACATTTTTCCATTTTTTTCTTTTCATCTTACTTTTCTTTTAACCTTCCTTCTTTATCCCCCTTTTCCCTATCTAGTTCTCCTCTATTTTGAATACTATCTCTCTCTTTTTTTTTAAACATACTATCTACTCTACCCCTTTGTCCTTATTTACACTTATGGTTTCTCATATCAGAGAAACAATTCGATGTGTACTAATAAGTGTCTGATTTATTTCACTTAATAGTATGTTCTCAAGGAACATCCATTTACATACAAATGACTCTAGTTTATCCTTTTTTATGG
>PVJO010020914.1:0-31003 GCA_004026905.1 Hystrix cristata
TTTCTCTGTATTTCTAGGTTTTTCCTTTGTTCTGCTTGAGTTTTCTAGCAGCCATTGGGTCCAGCTTCCACGGTGTCTGCTTGTTTCTGGATGTCGCTGAGTAGGTGATGTGATCTACCACACTAGCCTGTCTTCAGGTTCTAACACCACCCTCACAGTGGTCACATCCGCTGCCTGTACTTCCTACTCACATTTTCCTATCCTGAACTTCTGCTTGATTTCTTTTCATAATTTCTAATTCTTTGCCAAAATGCTCTTTAACATCTTGTATTATCTTGTTTAACTCAAATCAGTATTGATTCTTCTTTAAGCTCAATTCACATTTTACTAATTCAATCATTTATCTGTTTATTTAAATCTTCTTTAAGTTTGCTTAACATCTTATGAATTTGCTTATATGTTTGTTCTTTGATCTCTTTAAACATTTCAGCCATTTGATTTTTGAGTTCTTTGCCTGGATCTTCCTCTACTTCATTGCCATGAGATCAGCTATGGGGGAGCTAAAGGTTTTGGAGGCATCTTGTTGCCTTGCTTTCTTGTGTTTTATTGTTTTTGTGCTTCAAGTTGAAGATTAGTTGGGCTAGATAAACTCTGGCACTGTCTTAGAGCTCTTCAGTTAGGTTCTATTCCTGTGATGTGTCCTTGGGTTTGGTTGTGTTTTGGTGTTTATACTCCTGTTCACCCTACGCAGTGCAATGTTTGAGTGTCCTCTTATGTCCAGCTTTCTTCTGTGGGTTTGTTCCTCAGTTCTACTCAAAGTGGAGAAAATGAACCCCAGTAATGTTGATGACAGAAAGACAAACCAGATATTGAGACACAGTAAAATCCACTTAAAAGCAAAATCTATGTTACCATTAGCAATAGAAATCAACAATTATAATAGAATCAAGATAAAGCAGATACTGACATACTGTAAGAAGCAATAAAAGCTATAATTATATCACCCTTCAGAGTACAAAAGAGATCTGCAATAATAATATAGACTCAAAGACAAACCAGATATTGACATACAGTATACATCTACTAAAAGCAACCACTATGCCACCATTGACAAGAGAAATCAGGAATAATAGAATAAACTAAATAGCTAAAAATTAACAAATCTTTGTAGTAATAGTAATAACAATTGAGGGGATAGGGAAAGAGAAAAATAAAAGAAGTAAAATTTGAAAAAGAAAGAAAAGGAAAATGAGAGAAATGGAGATAAAAAATCCAAGTAAAGAATAAAAGAAATTAAGTACAATTAAGTAAAAGTAACAGAAATAAATAAAGAAAAAAGTATGGAAAAAGAGTAAAAGGCAAAAGAAAGAAAACAAACACCCCTCCCGCCAAAACAAACGAACAGAGAAAGGAAGCCAGAATTGCTGTCTTGAAGTGTTGGGGAGAGGGGTTTCTCCCGAAGCCCCGAGGCACTGCCCAAGGTCTAAGAGCTTGTAGCTGCAGGTGCACTTCACCCAAGTGCGCTTCACTGCGGGTCACTCCTGCCAAAGGCTCTAACAGCTGGACTTCAGCATGCCAGAACCCCTTTGTGCTCCAGCGCCCACCTGTGCTGGGTGCTCGGGCCAGGTGGTTCCTGGCACGAGTTGGCAGCCAGCTCTGCCCAGTGGCTGGGAGGTTGGGTTCCCAGGGAGCACCACAAGGTAGCGTCCACCACAGGGGCTTTCAGGTGTTCAGGGTGCTGTGTAGCCAAAAGAGAAGTGAGCCCAAGCGTGTAGAGTGTGCGTTCTTTCCTATTAGGTGACAAGTTTGGATACGTTTTCTTTGAGTCATTCAAGTCACCATTTTAGCCAGAAACTTCATTTTCAAAGGACTGCATAAACTGTTAATCATACTACTAAAATGAGAGATCATGATTTTGAGATAAATCTAGATATCACTGATTTATTACTTTATAGGATGGATACTAGTTTTTGGTAATGGAAATATAATTACTGTTTTTAGGAAGTTTTATATAGTGTCATATTACCAGCTTATTTAATGAATGCATTTTAAAGAGCCTATACACATGCTCAAAACTAATATAGGTCTTTTTTCAACTTTACCAGGTCTATTTCACATGTAATGAAAAATTTACTCGTTGTAGGCATTGCAATTTTGTGATTTTCGGTATATTCACAGAATTGTGAAGCCATCATTACATCTGATTTTAGAAAACCGTTGACACCCCTTGCAGTCCTCATTTTCAGCCCAACCTCCTAGGCAACTACTAATCTTTGTGTGTATGGATTCTCCTGTTCTGGACACTTCATAGGTGGGATCATAGCATACATGACCTTCTGTGACTGGCTTTGTTCACTTAGAGCTGATATGGTTTTTATTGCACTTCATATTAATCATACCTGTAGTTAGAACATTGCAGAGAATAAGGGTAAAACACTTCCAATACCATCTCTGCTTCCTGCCACTGGTATTCCATGAGTTCTGGCTGGTGAGAAGTTTCCATGTCATACAGGTGAGGCAGCCAGTAGTTGTTGAGTTAATCAATAATAGATGAAGTAATTTCAGTGATTTATTTACACATTCATCTGCTCATCCATTCAGTTGACTTTGTGGCAGAATGGGAATGGGTTATCATATATTTCAAACAGTTCTCAGGAAGAACTACATTCCAAGTAATTCTTTTGTCACTATTGAGAAAGCAGAGACATGCCTGTTGGCACCGTTAATTGACTGTTCACAATGTTATGGACATAGTGTCACAGGTATAGTGAGACAGTAACCCCATCTTAGGATGAAGGTGTTGTCCCCATTTTAGGGATCAGGAAGATAAAACCCTGAGTTTTGGGGGGAGTCCGTGTCTGCTGAGTATGTTCAGGTTCAGATCTGGGCTGGCTTTGCCGCTCACGCTGGTCTGCGTTCATGTGTAGCTGTGTGTCTGTTCCTTGGCGTTCTTTTATATTCTGTAACATCAGTGTAACCACCACCTGTGAACAAGCTGCTGTTTGATGAGTTGGTCAGCGTGCAGATAAAGTTTTCACAAAAGCCAGTGGAGCCATGTGCCTGTGTGTCCTGCATCTCAGCAGCACTGTCCTTGGGACTGTTGCTGAGCACTCTGCGGGCCCAATTTATTGCCACATATTAATTGCGTCTGTCTCTGTTTTTAAGCTAACTTTTACTAGGTGTTTATGATGTGTCAGCCTCTGTACAAAAGGCATTAACTCATCTGATCACTTGAATCTCAATCTGTGTGGCAGTGACTTTGAGTACCCTCGTTTTCTGGACAAAGTAGCTGAGTCCCAGAGGTTTACATATTTGCCCTTAGTTATATGACTAAGAAAAACAGAACTGAGATTTGAACTCTCTCATTCGATTCTCCAGCCTGCATTGTACAATGCTGTGCTGCAGTGGCTCTCTGGTCCTCAGCGCTGGTAGTAGTCGTTTTTACTTGTCTTTGGTAAACCTGAGATTCTTGCCATTTCCATGCTGTCTTCTTGCCACCAGCTTGTCTTCTCAGTTTTGACAGAATGGTGGATTGATTCATTATATTTCAGTAAGGAAACATGGGAGGTTTCAAATGCTTAATCAAGCCAATTAGAAAATATGTATTATAGTTTTCCATTGTAGAAGTAATATTTGCTGAAAACAAAAGGGAAAGCTGTTAAACCTATTACTACATCAAAAAGTTCATTTGACACATTGTCCATTTCTTTTTCCTAGAATAACTCTTGCATGTTTTAAATACATTGGGCTTTAGAACAGAATCATTAATGAGTGATTTGGGAATATCTATCCAAACATTTAATAGTGTTTCTCTGGACTCTTATGTTTTAGGAGGGCGGATTATCTTGAGTTCATCTTTTTAGTCCTTAAAATTTAGAAGAATCTGTGTATCTGTGGGGAGAATACCTTCCTAACACGGAAGACTAGTGAGTATAACTGTAGTGTTACAGTTTCATGGGTGAGCATAGTCAGGAAAAAGGTTTAGGCAGGCCCCGCAGGGCAGCGATTCTGAGCCGTGGGAGGCCAGAGTGTGGTAGGACGGTGAGGCAGGGCTGGCCACAGGACGTCTCTTGCTTCCTGTGCACTGTGCACCCCTGTGTTCCGGGTGCTGAGCTACTTTACATGGCAGAAGAGCTCGTGGAATTAAACCCTGCAGCTACATAGCCGATTTGGACTTCATCTCCCAAATCTGTGCATTGTGATTATTTAGAGTTCTCAAAATTTAATGTTTTCCATATTTTGAGAGAGGCACCTATTATACTCATCGTTTACAAAAATCACTACAAATTTTCTTTCATTTTTGTTAATTACTAACCTTTATTTCTTTTTTATTATAAAAATTAAAATGTATCCAAATTTTTGCAAACTTACAGGCCATATACATGATGCCATTTGCATGTAACAACAAGCAGTTGTCGCAGCTACATAAAGTTAACTGTAATGCATGTTGTTCATATTCCTGTTTTAAGTTTGGGTTATTAGGTTCCTGTTTTTGGCATATTTTATTCCTTTAAATTCCCATTCCTCTCTCCTTTTCCCCTTTTCTTGTTCCCTTGGACCCTTTCCCTATTGGGTGAGATTTGTCCCCTTATCTCTTTCTAGCCATATTTTATCATTTTCTTTGTTTGTACTTTGTCTCACTCTAGCCTTTATTTCTTAGCACAGTTTTAGGCTTCCAGAAAAATTGAGTGGGACGTGCAGACTTTCCATCTATGCATCCCTCCCAGTCAGTGCTTCTCCAATGTCCCTGTTATTAAAGCATTTTCCATTAGTGTAATGTATTTGTTACAATTAACGAAACAATACTGACAGGCGAGTATTAATTAAAGTCCATATTTCACTTTAAGATTCACATTAAGGTTTGTGTTGTACAGTTCTATGGGTTTTGACAAATATAAAATGTTGTTGTGTATCCACCATTATATCATTATTGCCTTAAAAATATCCCCCATTGGCATTTGAAGTGAAAATAAGTCTTTTTCTACTAGCCTTTTCTTTCTGAACTTTCTGAGAAATGAATATTTTCTTGTTTTCAGAATTGTCTTACAGTTTGCCTATTTAATGAAACAAAGAATTTTAGATCTTTTTCCATGTAAATACATGTAGTTGTTTTTCGTATTTATCATGCTTTTCCAGAGAAAGCATAGCACACAATCTTGAAAGTTCTTAAAGGAAGAGATTATTAGGGGAAGGTTGAGGCTGCGCCCATGGCGCATTTATTGTTGAGCCATGTTCTGAGAGAAACAGTGCTGTAAGGTAGCATGTCTCGTGCTGTATAGTAGTCAGGCTTTGGTGTGGAACTTGAGTGTTACGCCATGTAATTTAAGCTTTTAGGGTTACTGAACGTATAATAATATGCTATTAACTGGAAGATAAAGCAAATATTCTAACATGCGAATATCTGTATTATGTTCATTTCATAAGTAACTTTGTCCAAATAGGAAAGCTTTTTAATATTGTATGGGACTTAATAATTCCTCATCTTTGATATTTAAACCTTTAAAAGTCTTACTGATTATATGATTAAGTGCTTCTCAAAAACAGATATGTTTTTTCTTTGAAAAATGGAGTTTGAAAAAATGTGAATCGCTCAATAAAGTTGTAAAGATGTTTCGAGAAACAAAATCAGGCATGGATTTAAAAACTGTATGAGTATTTGCCATAGAAATCTATTTCTGGCGATTCCTACATGATAAATTACTGATACATACTTGTTTTAGAAATAAAAATTAGTTACCATTTGGTTGGCTTGGTAGCTTTTTAAATCTAATTGTAAAAGAATAAAATTTAGTAACACTTTGAGTAAACACCAAAGCTATCTGTTTGCTATTTTCTGTCTATTTAATTGCATGGAAAGTAGCATGCTTTGTTAGATAGCCATATGATAAATCTGTTTTTTTAAAATGTCTGCTTTTTTTTTTTGCCTTTTATATGCATTATTGAATAATTCTGGTAGTAAGAACTTTTGATGAAACCTTTAAAAAATCATTATCCATAGCATCCTTGTTCATCACAGCCAGAAGACAGAAACTGCCCAAGTGTCTACCAGGGGATGACTAGACAAACAAAAGATGATTTCTTTATACACAAAGAAATATTATTAGCTCTAAAGAAGAAGGAAATTCTGATGCCTGATACAGCATGAATAGCCTCGGGGCTTTTGCTAAGATGTTACCTCGTCTCCTACTTGTTTCAGCTGCTCAGAGCATGCGGAAGGAGGCGCTTGCTTGGTCATCATTGCCTGCTTTTTAAAGGATTACAGGTGAAAAAGTCTTTTCTCAGGCAGGAAGATGTAAGAGGTTATGTTAGAGAAGATCCGAGCGTCTAGGTGCTGAAACAGGGCTTGAAAGTGTCAGTCTGACTGCAACTGAAGTCTGAGGGTGTGACAGCAACCACAGATTTGCCAAGGAGGAATGAGACCAGTGCTTGCTTGAAACTACTTCTGTTTCTCAGAGTGACGGAATTATTTAGTATCCGAAAATAGTGCTAGTTTTTTTGCGGGTTGGCCATCAAAATGAGGTTGTCATTTCTTGCATTCTTTAGCTGATGACTGAGTTCCGAGATGAGTGGAAAGAAAATGTGATAAGATATCCTTGCACCTTTTCATTGCCCGCTGTCAGCTGGGGCTTGCTTGGTATTTAGAGAGGTTCTTAAAAACTAAAACAAAAATGATGACGGCAGCAAAACCCCATTTCTGTGTATAGCTAAATACTATATATGGTTATATATATACTGGTAGTTAAATGCTGTATATTTAGTTATGTGTATATGTATAGACAATGTGTTTTCAGCAGATTATTGATTAATATAAAGGTTAGCAGGGTTCCTGATCAGTCATGGACAGAGATTTTATTTATCACTGTGACATTATTAAATGGCACAATGCCAAAAATATATAAAATACTATTAATAAATCTTGGATAAATGAGTAACTAAATATGTACCAATTATGATGTGAGATAAATGTGATTTTCATTTGTAAATCTTTCTTCTATGAACATAATGTTTTATTCGCTTTCCTATATATTTGCCTCTTTTACCCAGCTAGTAAGCATCACAGCTGGAATTTGAGGCTGTGTCTGGATTCACAGTTTACGTGCTTCTCCTCTGGACTAGGCAAACTCTTGCTTTAAACAAGTGCTAGCTCCGAAACTAACCCCGTCTCCAGAAGGCTCCCTAACTAGTGGGGCTTATTTTATTACTTAGAATAAATTTTGTTAAAATAGAATTTCCTAATTAATATTCACCGTATTTGTTTTTCGTCATCAAACTAATGACTGTGCTCTTAAATTGTAATTATTATAAGCATGTTTGATACTTATATGAGAATATATTGGTGAAGTGTTGATATTGGTAAAGTTTGGCATTATTTCAAAATGCAGTGGTGTAGTACGTGTAGCTGTTGTGCTTTGACTTCTTCTTGATGTCAGTAAGATGGTCTTTGTGTGTGAAACATCTTTGAAGTTGCAGAGGAGAGATGGGGAAGATCCCGAAGGACTGGTTTTTTAGACTGAATTTTATGATAATTCTTACATTCGTATTAGGTACCTAAACAAATTTTGAGTCTAATAATGCCCTCGTTCTGCTGGTTATTCTCAGACTTGAAGCATGTCTGCCCCTGCCCCAGTTCTGTGGTTCAGGAGCAGGTATGAGGATTCGGAGTCCGGCCTAGTTTGTTCAGTAGTTTACACATCAAGACACTCAGATTCACATTTTATTTACTGCTGCCTGCACCTATTCTTTAAAGTCCTCTTAGGGTATTTATTGATACTTTGGTTGTTTAAAGACCCCAGATAGCCTAGTGAAAAAAAGGACATACAGTATCTAAAATCACTGAGATGTCTACTAAACAAACTCAAACAAGAAAAGATCTGCCCGCTGTGTGTATTCTGTCGCTGTGGCAGGATTAGTGGTGGACAGAGCACTGTGTCCTTCCAGTGTCCTGATGTAAGAGGAGGCATAACTGCACTTTCTGATCGTGCCTCCCCTCTTTCCAGAAATAGCTAGTACTTTTACACATAGAGTATTTGGTGGAAAGCGGGTGATGTTAAAGATGAAAGCAGTGTTCTGTATAACTATAGTGTATTTAGTATGAACTCTAGTCTTGGGAAATGTCTAGCTAGAATATGGCTTTATAGTCATAAGCTGAGGAACAATTTCATAAATACTTTCCAAAACGCATACACACACATGTCAGCACATGTGCTTTGGAGAGTCTTATTTACTTTATCGTTTGCACGCACAGCTGAAAGGAGGAGAGGTTTCTTTTGGCTCACAGTTAGAATTCACGGTCAGAATAGCATGGCAGAGGGGCACAGCGTTGCAGAGCTGCCCACAGCGTGGCAGCCAGGGAGTAGAGGGCAGGGAGGGAGGAGACACGCACACCCTTCCAGAGCACACCCCCAGTAGCCCTTTGACCAGCCTCCACCCCTGTGATTCAGTCACCTTCCAAAGCCCCATCTGTGAGTGCACCAGGCCTTTTGGGGGCATTCAGAATCCGTACCACAACAGAGAGTCATAGCATACATTAATTTATAGAGGAATAAAAACTGGTTTAGTTTTGTTTTCTATGTCTTTTGACCTCAGAACTTTTTCTTTATTCTTAATCTTTTGGTGATCTGATTAACTTTGTGTGCTGTACACGACTCTGGGTAGTAAAGCTGTACTCTGTAACACTGGTTCTACTATCTTGATGAGATTTCAGAACAATGGCCCATTAAAAATGTACCAGTTCTTCCATAGTCAATAAATGGGCTTTAGGAAATGACATTTAGAAATGGTCAGAAAGTTAACATGTAATCAATCTTCCTTGAATTTATGTAACATAGAACATAGTACTTGTAGATACCCTACTTACAAAGGACCCTTAATCTCTCTACTTGATATGTAATGATAGAATGGTAAATTTCATTAATTCTAACTAATGGAGAAGCGTGCAAATCTAACAGTGTAAAAATAATTTGTGTGTGTGTGTGTGTGTGTGTGTGTGTGGTACTGGGGATCGAACCCAGGGCATTGTGATTGCTAGGCAAGCATTCTTAGTACTGAGCTACATCCCCAGCTCTTTTTATTTTTTGAGACAGGATCTCTAAGTTGCCCAGGCTGGCCTCAAATTTGTTGTTCTTCTGCCTCAGCCTTTTGAGTAGCTGGGATTATAGGCATGTGCTACTGTGCCTGGCTAAAACAAATAGTTTTTAAAGAAATACAATTTTATCACTGCAATACTGTATCTAAAATTATACTAACAGTCCCAATTGGAAGATTCTGGTTAGAAATTCTTTCAAGAATAAGTAACCGTAACTAGTAATAGTTCAAGTTGCAAATACATAGATACTTCTGTGATAATTGAAATTACTTATAAGCATTTCTCTGAGAAGTTTTAACTTTCATCACAAGAATTTTATTTTATTTACACTGTGATAAATAAAATACACTGTGACCTAAAGCAGAAGCTATTCTTTGAGTCAGCATAAAAACAAAAGGGGTAACAAAAGCAGGTAGATGCTGTCACCATTGTGGTCACACTGAACATACTGGTGTGGTGCACCTGTGGAGGTGTGGTGTGGGGCCCAGGAGAGGCACCTGTGGCACTGAAATACCCTTAAAGGGCCACCTATTTACATGCTAAGTGCCTTCCCTAGACTATGCCCAGAGTAGCTCATTATCCAGCCTTTGCATTTCTGTTTTTAAACTGGTCATATCAGTAGTCCTTACCAGACTGTCACAGACCTGATGTGCTGAAGTCCTTCCACCTGCTTGTTTCCTGGGCTACTTTGTATTCCTTTGTGGGTAAAAAAGCATAGTAATGTTACCTCATTTTACAGGAATAGGGAGGCAAGGTGAAGGTTACTTGGCTTGTGCAAGGAATGAAAAGGAGGCAGCTTTCAAGTATAGCTCAGAAACTAGGAGTTTGGTATTTTTATAGGAAGAAATATGATGGCTAATTGAGCAGGCTTTCTGAATTAAACTTTTTATGCTTGATTGTACACATAAGTATTAAGTTTTTCAAGTATATCTCTATCAGTACTGACTAATCTGCCTTTAGTTATATAATGGATAGTTGATCCAGCCCTTCCTGTCAGAAAATCCTGGATGTACTAGGCCATTAAAACAAATTCCAGCATTTGGTGTTCATTAATATTGTAACTGAAACAAAAACATTTTAATGGCAGATCCCGGAGTATTTTGAAGTTAGTGTAACTTGCTGGGAAGGTATTTAAGCTTTAGTATCAATTGCAAATAGGCCATGAGCCAACTTTCAAAGCTGTTTCTAAGTAAGACTGAGTTTTTTTCTGAATATGAAATATACATTATGTGTCACCATGCCTGTGGCAAGGAAACAGAATGAAACAATTATAATACTTTGTATCATATCAATAACTTTTTTTTTTTTTTTTTTTTTTTTGCTGCACAGTACAGGGGATTGAGCCTAGGGCTTTGACACTGAGCTACAGCCAGTCTTTAAAATTTTTCATTTTATTTCGAGACAGGGTGTCGGCAGGCCTTGACTTTTCATTGGAGACTGGAGTGACAAGAAGGGCCCAGCCCAGTGAGCCATCTGAGGAAAGAGGCCAAGGGACCCGATGGCCAGTTCACTTGGCAGAGAGGGATAGGCAAGGAATAATGGCCGGGGTATAGGCTGTGTGGGCCAGGGTGCAGTTTGGGTTTCTTTCTAAGGTGATGAAAGGCCATTAGAGGGTTTGCTTGTTTCCTTGACTGTTGTCTCGAGAGAATGGTATCTGTTTTAGGCTTTTTAAAAGATTCTTCTAGGTGCTCTGATGGGTGTACATCTGTATCTATAGAGTGCTTCATGTCCTATTTCAAGTGTGGACAGGGCGTTACTCACTTAGTCCCCTTTAATAGGCCTTTAAATCAGTTCTCCTTTTTTGGATTTTGTAAACAGTACTGCAGTGAAAATCCTTACAAACACACCTTGTTTAAAATTTTAAAAATAATTTTGAAGACTACTGAAGCATGATGGCTCTTGATAGAACCGATGACACGTATCTCGGTTCTGCACTGCCAGGCAGCCTTTTGCGGCAGTCCAGGTACCTCCACCAGTGGTGGTGCTAGTGACGCACACACTGATGTCCTGTCTGCCGTGTCAGTGAGCAGTCTTGGCCCTCTCGAGTTTAGCTTCTTTTCAAGTCAGCTTTGTTAGGATATAATTTGTGTGTAATAAAGCGTGCTCATTTTAAGTGTACAGTTGTAGGCATTTTGAAAAATCTTTACAGCCATGTAGCTATCACCACAGTCAGGATACAGAATGTTTCCATTACCCCAAGAGTTCCTGCTGTGCTGAGCTCCTCAGTGCCTCCTCCTTGGTGGGGCTGGAGGTCAAACCAGGGCCACACCTGGTAGGCAGGTGCTCTGCTGCTGAGCTGCCTTGCCACCTCTCAGTCTCCCTTCTTACTTCAGCCCTGCGCAAGCACTGATCTATCATTTCCAGTGAGTTTTAATTCACATGACATCACACAGTGTGTCAGTGAGCACTCATGAGAGCAACAGATTTTATATATACATAATTTACAAAGTGGGCTCTGTTTGTTCCATACCTATGACAAGATCATTTCAGCCATTCACTTATAAAAGAGAAACCCATCTTTGAAGCACACATTCTGTTTTTTGTCTTTAACCATGTGAAAAATACCAATTACTGAAACTCTGAGAAGAATGAAGTTACTCATAAACCTAGTATTCATACAAAAAGAGGTACTTCAAATGAAAACCATACTGAGATGCAATGGACCAAATCTGTATAACATAAGCCTTTCAAGATCAATGTAGCTAAAAAATGTATCCATGATTTGAGAAAGCAGCTTTAACAAAACAGTATTGTTAAAAACTAAAGTGAAACAGCTGGCCTTTGATGTGGACCAGTAAGTATCCACAGACTGTTGCAGGCTGTGTTCTATGTACGCTTGATAATATTCTAAGGCACATGAAGTTTTCTGGCAAGCAAAATTACAGAGTTTTCAAAAATTAAAATCCTAAACAAAGGTACCATTTCAATATGCATGATGCTTATGACAATTGCAGAGATTACTTGAAAGTACAATTTAGAATTTGGAACAGCGTCTATTAAGAAAGACAGTTTATTCTAGTGTCTCTTTCATTATTACAAGATTGTCCGAGGGTACCAAACTGGAGAGACCTGAAAAGCCTTTCAGAGTCAGAGTGGCAGATTGTAGCAGGCATCACGGCTGAAGGTTGGGAGGCAGCTTTGTTTCCATCTTGGCTGTCAGGGACAGAGCTGTTGGGCAGGGTGCTGTGCAGGCCTCTGCCTGAGTGAGGAGGTGTGTGACACAGGCCCCATGGTGCTCCCGTGCAGTTCTCGTATGTGAATACATGGGACACGCCCTGCATGTCACCAGCACATGAAAAACACAAAGTGCAGGTGGGAAGTTCAGCGCACTCACACATTCTCTCCTCATGCATTTCCCTCCATCTTTCTTCTCTCTTCTGCTCACCCTCATTATCTCTGTTCATTTCCATATAGTTTTGTAATCTTGCCACTGTTTTTCTGTTCCACTAGCTTGGTATTGTGTTTCTGTCTCCTTCCTCCCTCTTTCCCTGTGGACTCTCCCAGGTTACTCAGTGTTTTATTATTTCTTTAGATTTCCCAGCCTCTGAAAGGCCCATACTTTTGTCTTGCTTTCAGAGACCTGTACCTCTGCCGTGTGGACTCCTAACCTAAACTCTTTAATGTCCTTCAGAGGGGCTTGCTTCGGCAGCCCATATACTAAAACGTCCTTCAGAGGGCTTTGGGACCTCTGAAATTGTACACAAAAACTTGACAGGTTTATTTTTATAGGGAGTGGTTCCAAAATTTCTTCCAGGGTGTCAGAGAGTTTCTCGAATTCTGCAAGGTTAATCACTACTGCTTCTCAGGCTGGAACTGCCCTCCCCGCAGGTGGCTGGGTGGCCTCTTGGCCATGAGTCCCACTGGAGTTAGGAACCACCTTATCTACACACTGGTGTGGGTCTCTGCTGTCTCCACGCAGCACCAGGAGAGCCGCACATCGTCGTTAGGAAGGGCCTCCCCAGGCCATTTGTTTCTTAAAAATGTTTTCAGTTTCAGAGGTACAACACTGTGCATTCCAGAAAGTCATTTTTTTTCAGTTTTAGATATTCATAACAAATGCCCAGCTCAATTTAAAACAAGGTAGATGTTTCTCATTTTAATTTTGTTTTCATGTGAAATGCCCAAGCCAACTTGGAACCAAAGCATTCAGTATTTACAGGCTAATTGTCTAGTGAAAAGTGAATGTTTTGGAATTGGTTTTAAATTCACTGGGAAAAAAAAAATCCAGATTGGCAGCATTTTGGGTTTCTTTAAGTTTTGAAGGCAGGCCTGTCAAGTACGAGACAGCAAGGAGACTTTCGAGTTGGCCAAAGAGCCACAGTTGTTTTCTTAAGTAAAATCATCCTCCACATGAATCACTGTGACAACCTGAAGAATTTAGAGTTCTTCTAAGGAAGGAGATAACCAAGTAAGGCACTCCTTATCCATCTTGCCATGTGCCAGGGTCCAGAGAGGGAAACCATGAAAATACTCCATCAGCTCTGCCTGGTAACTGTGGCCTCAGAAATAAAATACTGTCCATATTTTCATAGGCCTAGGCTTTACTAGGTAGTAATCAGACCCTATGTATGGTCAGCTCCGGTTAGCATGGAGAACACAGATAATACAACAGCACATACACATGTCACACAGACGGCCTGGCTGGCTGGCTCTGACTAGCAGATACTCTTCCAAAGATCTTTGTCCTGGAGAGAAACTAACATATCCATTCCTATTTACTGCACAAATAGTAATACGTGCCAGGGTGGGGATGAGGGGAGAGTACATTTTGCTTTAGAATGCTTCTGCCAGTAGTTTTTTGATTTAAAAAAGAGACCCTTCATTTAGTCTGTTAATCTTTTTCTCTGTATTAATAGGGAATTGGTGGCAGACTCTGATTTCTGGCTATTCAGAAAAGAAGCTGTTCTAATTGAGATGTTTGGTACCTTGAAAGAAAAAATTTGCTATGGAATGAAAACATGTAGCAATATGTATGTGTAAGAGATATTGGCCACACCAAGAACAGGGAGTAAACTGTTTCTCTGACTTGTAGATGTCTGTTTAATAAGGCAGAATCATAGCAAGCAGAGCTCAGTTCCCTTGGTGATAGCTTTGAACTTGGGGTTCTATGAGGGTCGGCTTGAACATAATCGATCTAGTCTGACTGTTACATTAAAGAAGATGAAGTGGAGGGTTTTGTGCCACCTTTTGGTTGGTGATGCTATAGGGGAGCCCCTATAAGCTTTTGATTCAGTGTTTTCTTTTTTCTTTTTTCACTGTAAATGGCTGACATTATGCCTACTCAGAATTGGGCTTTGAAGCTTGAGAGGTCAGGAGGTAAGTGGCTGTGCCCATCTGCTTGGGCCGAACAAGATTTTGGGGACTAGGAGAGTGGCTTCTCTAGACTGCTGACCATCTTTTTATGTCCTGGAGAAGTGGGGTGGTTCAGGCTGAATCATTTTTATACTTGTCCAAGCAACTCTAGGGGCTCCTCAGAGGAGTGGAATGGGTTGCCGAGAAGAGAGATCCTGTGGCCCCACCCTTGGACTAGGGAGCTTCTGTTAGATACAGAGAAAAACATGGACTTTGAAACAATAAACTGGTTTTTGCTTCTTTGTCCTAGAATCTTCCCGAGTTAGAGAGTGTGTACCAACTTGTCATACCTAACAAGGAACTGCACCAAGGCCCTCCTGCTTGGCCTTCTTGCTGTGTCCCCTCTGTCCCCCTCTCCGCCCCTCCGTGCAACCCTTTGTAGAAAGCAGAGGAGAGAGAAAAGGTGCATAACACTTGAGTTCCAGGCTTTGGAAGCTATTTAAGACCTGTTGGAAATGGTATATTTAAACAATTAATATTTGAAAACCCTCAAAATTTTTAATTTTCTATCTAAGTAGAAAAAAATATATATTAGCTTCATAAGGAAGAATATACGTGGAAGTAAACAGTAAACAGAACCATGTAGAAACCAACATATTTTAGCCAATACTGAGCCTTAACCTTTCCCAAGTTTACACATGGAACTCATTACTACATGCCAGTAGGTAGACCTATGTCACCATACTCCTTAAGCTGAGACTTTCATCAGACTAGGCAGTCTGATTTTTACAGTTAATCTTACTTGGTTGCTAAATGTCTTCCATACTTAATGGGACAAAATTTGAAAAAAAGACTAGCTTCATTTTATAGCATGAAATACTTCTTTATTTCAAACATTATTATTTCTCTCTGCCATTTGAAGGTATTTTGATTAATTCAAATTTCACATAAGGTTAAGAATACCATAATTTATGGGCTATAGAGATACGTGATTTGAAAGCCTCCTACCTAATGCAACTGGAATTTTTTTCCAATTATAGGAGCGGCAAGACCATCATTCTCCAGTTTCAAAAAAAAATTGCAGCTGCTTGCAAGAGGAGCGCTAAACTAACAGAACATTTAATATTTTGAAAAATATGTCCTAGGGGAAAAGATTTTTCTGTTCAAAAAGATATTAAATTATTTAGTTTGGCAGCTTCAGGATGTGACTATTCTGAGCCTCATCACTGTCATTTGTCTCACATGCAAATGGAAAAATGGAAAGACTTTATTCTGACATGCAGTCCTTTATTAGAATCATATAAGCCTTTGGCTGCAAGGGCCTGCATGCTTAATTTTTCAAAATTCTCAGTGAATAGAATAGAGCTGCAGCCAGAAATTCCTCTGTTGAGATTCCTTCCGGTCCAGATGAAACTAATAGTTCCAGGCTGTGCTGCTGTTAGACATCACTAATCCAGGTACGGCTGCTTACTGTTCTTAATTTTCTTCCTCTGAACTGAAAGACAGCTCTTGCCCTTTCCCATGAGAAGTCAGTGATAATATGCCTGAGATTCCAGCAACTGGGGACCTTGGGCTTTTGACACAATGCAGCTTTGTTTTAGGGCCAGCGTAGATAGGAGCTTGATGATGGACATAATACAGCAAAAGACAGGCGCATAATAGAGTATTAAGGAAAAACAGGAAGATATTACATATTTGCCTCTAAGTTTTGGGAAGTTGGTGTTATGGAAAGCAGCTGTTGTCTACTACAAAATATCCATTGATGCCACTTGCCATTTTGGGACAGAATGTTCAATGGACAACATAGATTTTTATGTTTATTGCATTCTTACGGTTAATAATAGAATTTTTAGGAGCATTCAGAATGTTATCAGTAGTTATTCTGTTCATGTCAGGCTCCATATGAATTCATTTCACATTTGTCTCAATGGATACATAAGCACAGCATGCTTTAGAATAGAGATCATAGAATTTGGATTTAGGCAGTTCTGGCTTTGTATCTCAGCTAACTGTGTGACCATATGCCAGTAGTAGGTCTCTGAATCTCAGCTGTTAGTTTATAAGATGGGGAAATACATTACAGAGTTGGTGTGCAGATTAATAATGTAGTAGGTATAAAGTGCTTAGGAATATTTGGTACTCAGCACGTGGTAGATTATCTAGCATCAGGTCTGTCTACCTGCTGCCTATTTGCTGTTTATTTAAACTGAGCTAGTTCTTTTCTTCTCTCCTTTTTTTTTTAATCCAGCTCTATGCTATTGAAATTTAAAGTATGAAAATACTCAGCATAATGGAAAAATGAATAAAAATCAAAAGGTTCGTGGACTGTCTTCCAGCAGGGTTCTAAGACCCATTCACTTAGTATGACTTTCAGCCCGGTGGAGTGACAGCATCCCCAGTCACTGTCACTCTGGGGAGCCTGGATCTGCCAGGCTCACAGACCAGTGTGTATGGAGCTTGGAGATGCTGCCTGGTGGGAGGGGGTCATCAGCAGAGTCTTCGGGCTGACACCACCTGTGTCTGTGGATAGCAGTGATCACGAGGGGCTTCCTGGGATGCAGGGTGTGAAGAAGGGGAGGCAGTTAGAGGCTTGCAAGTGTAACAGTGCAGGGGAATATGCTAGCCCGACCTCATTCTCCCTTTCCTGCCGTTCCTTGAAAGCCCTCTAAAATGAGTGTAATGTGGTGGGGAGGTGACAGTGGAAGAAGAAAGTTGAACAAAACTTTGGAAGCTGGGAAGTTGATGTTTTCAGGATAGAAGCAAATAAAGTCATTGAAGAGCAGTGCCCTACAAGGACTCAGAGAGCCCTAAGGGCTGGCAGCCTGGACAGGCCATAAGGGACAGAAAGAGGGCTGCTGTGGTCGCTTGCTGCTTCACTCCTTTGCTGTTTTGCTGCTCACTGTCTTCTGCCCGCCGCGAGCTGCTTCTTCTCGGCCTGACCCTCTGCCAGGCCACCCTGCCTTGGAGCCAGCCGACCCTGGACTGAAACCTCTGCAGACTGTAAACTACAATAAACCTTTCCTCCTTTTACTGCGGGTGTTGGGTATTTTGTCCCAGCAGCGACACAAGCAACAAAGACAATGATGAACACGAGAGAATACATCTAGGGTGAGGGAGGCTGGGCCTGTGTAGTGGTGGAGTAGACTGCTCTGAGCGAGGACCTCAGAGAAGGAGGCAGTCCTGGAGCTGGGGCCCAGTGTTCTAGGCCAGGAGCAGTGACTGTTGCAAAGGCCCCAAAGGCTGGACAGGCCTGGGCTCAGAGAGGGGAATTGTGGGAGGGAAGCGAGGGGTGAGGTCACAGGCTGCTTTGGCGGAGTTGAGAACTTTTACTCAGAGTGAGCTGGGGTAACATGGTATAGCCTGTATTTCCATAGGATCAAATCAGAGCTCATACTCAGTTCGAGTCCTCATACTTCCATTCTCGTCTCAGGACTCGCCACCAGCTCCTCACTGCCCCTTCCCAACAAATACCCATGTGCCGGAGGACAGGGGGTGTCACTCCAGAGACACAAGAGCAGTAGCTTCAGGGTCCCCCACAGGAAAGCTAGTGTGCTGTCTTGTCCTCCAGTGAGATCTGCCAGACATGTCTCCTGCCTGTCTGTGGGTAGCTGCTGCCCCCCTTCATTGTCACTCTCTCAACTTGAGCAGACATGTTAAAACTCTGGAAGGTGAACCCAATCAAAATACAGGAAAGGAGTGTGAAAGGGAACAAAATAAAATGCAGGAGCAAGAGACATTTCAAAAACCAGTAATGAAAATCCTCAGAGATAAAGAAGATGTTGTATCTGTAAAAGGACAACAGGATACTCTAGACAGGATTATTCAAAGAACAAATAAGGACTTCTGGGTATTTAAAAGATTTAGTAGAAGGACTAGAAGATAAAATTGAGTCTATCTTCCAAAAAGGAGATTTTAAAAAACAAGGAGAAGGAAAATAAAACGGAGATGGGAGATAGAAGAAGATACAATTAGTGTATGACCAGGCTGTCATTTGACTAATAGGAGGAGTTCCAGAGAGAGTTTGGGAAGAATTATTGTTCTCCCAGTGTCAAATCTAAATTCTGTGAGGTGGGGGAATATGTTGTTGGTCTTGTTCACTATTCATCGTCTGTCAATGTAGATTCTCGTATGCGTGTATGTATGTGTGTGTGTGTATATTATGTATTTCTGGTACTAGGGGGTCAATCCTAGCAGTGCTCTACCACTAAGCTACATTTCCAGCCCTTTTTATTATTTTATTTTGAGACAGGGTCTCACTGAGTTGCCCAGGCTGGCTTTGAACTTTCAGTCTTCCAGCTACTCAGCTGGAGTAATCCTGAGTAGCTGGGATTACAGATGTGTGCCATCACGTCTGGCTAGATTCTCAAATATTTTCACTGAAATTATCCTCATATCTTATAGAGAAAGAGGCAGAGATAAAACAAGAAATTTTTTGAAAAAATGCAGCAAATTGGAAACTTTTTCAAGAAAGGAAATTCAGTCCTCATTGTTTTAAGTGATTCATATGGAAATGGTATTTAACCGTGATAGTGTAAAACACCAAATAATTTAGCCAGCAGTTGTGATGTGACTACTGTATATTGGAGGGGAGGGGACAGAGGATGCCGTAAGAAGTTAAATCCACAGCACCTGCAGCAGGAAGTCAATATGTAGTGCTAGAACTATTAGGTTTTAGAAAGTAGTTAGGGCGTGTCAGCTAGAAATAGTTGAAGTAGTTGGAGATGACTGTTGAGAAAGGTGGGGCAGGGGCTGCTTTTCCTCCACTGCGTGCCTCGAGGGACTGCTTTTAATCTACGTAGATGTATTGCTTTGATAAAAACACAAACTTGTGTTTCATGGCACCGGGCCATGTCCTTCTCTACTTAAGGCCACACATGTCACTGCACGTGGCTGTCCGCAGGCCAGAGGCCCTTTCCTTAGGACAAGGCTTCTCTATTTTTGCTGCTTCCACTGCAGACTCAACTCTCCTCTGTGTTGATGTACACTGGAGACAAGTTTGTGCAGTCTGTCTGGTCACAGCCCAGCGCAAGAGTGTGCTGTCTCTGTGTTGTTCTCTTGTTTGAGTCGTGGTAACTTCCCTTTTTAACCAGGAGAGCCTTTCTTAAGCCGTTGGTGGTTACTCTATTGTAATCATTTCGCTGTGTTGAGGCTCTGTGCTTCTGTGCTGTCCCAGTTATAGGCCCTAGGTGCTGCAAGTCTTGTGAAGTTAAAGATTATTGGTGGTGTTCACTATTCAGTGGCTGTCTCAGGTACTTGGCTGACATTGCCCTTATAGCACACTGAGGAGGAAACTATGTAGTGCTGAAGAGCGTGGCTTTTGAGTTAGACGAAGCCACATTTCAACCCCATCCTCACCACTCACTGGCTGCCATACCGCGCCATTCTACCCTGCTTGCGAGTCCGCCTCCTCAACTGCATCGTGGGAGTGCAGCTGTCCCTATGTCATCAGGTTGTTGTGCAGCTTAACTGAAATAAAGCAGTAAAGTACTTGGAAGCTAGGAAATACCCAGTAATATGTTCACTGGTGTTTCTTCTGCCTCATTTTTGAGTGATGCCTGCTATTTCCTTTCAAAAGTACAATCTGGTTATACTACAAGAACTTTCCTATTTGCAAAGATTCAACGAGTGATGGTAACTCTTAGTATATTTCTTTAGTTCTCCCCTTACTGTGTCTGTGCCTACCTCTTTTTGTTTCCAGTTAACACCTAAAGGCTCTCTCATTTGTTATTTCTTACAATCATCTTAGTGTTCTTTAAAATTACTACAATAAATGATAGTTTCGCCTTAAAGTACGTTTGACTTTAATAAAGCAGGTTATATCCCCCCTGCAATTATCTATCAAGTCAGGTAGTTTCTAAAGCAAAAATTCTGTTTCTCAGGAGATTCGTTTTAAAGAATGTTTATTATATAACTTCTGTCTAGGGGGAGAATTGTCTGGGTTCCTCACAGTCCCTTTCCCTCCTGACGGAGCTGGGCTGCGTTTGAAGAGAGGAACGGTGAGAGAACTTTACAGCTGGTTTTCGGAAAGCTGAGCAGCTCTTCAGGAGTGGGCTGTCCTTGAAGGTAGGAATCTGTGTGCTCCTCTGATGTCCGCATACTGCCTGGCAGGGAGTAAAATCTTTGCTGTGGACAGAATGACAGGAGCCATGAAGGATTAACCTTTCCATTGTGTTTTTTGTATGTTGTTTATTTTGATGTAATTTCAAATTTAAGAGTTACCAGATAAGCACAGAGAGATTCTACAGACTATTTACCAAGATTTACCTCTTGTTTACTAAACTTTATGTGTATGCTATTTTTCTAAGCCATTTGAGAATAAATTTTAATATTGTACTTGGCTTCTTTAATCTGGAACAGTTCTTTCATCTTTTTTTCCTTGACTTCACTTATCTGGAAGCATATCCTCTGTTTGGCTCATGTAGCACATCCTCTTCCTCATGGAAGTGTGCAGGCTTGTCAGGCAGAGCAGGGAAGGGACGCTGGGGCTTCTCAGGGCAACCCAGGAGCCCGCAGTGCCAGGCTGTACCAAGACCAGCAGTGTGCCACCTCCATGTGCCCACCACGTTTCCCCTTATCCAGTGCTGTTTTGTTCCTTTCTGATTTGTGTGTAATATGTAGGGAGTTGCTTTGGAGCTGTAATATCTTGTCCCTCATCCCACTTTCCTCCAGTCGTTTTAGCCTCCATCATGTTTAGCCCCCTTCCGTATTTATTAGTTGGCCTTTGACTATGAAGAAGCTCTTCCTTTTCTTCTTTGTTTTTTAGTACATTCATTGGAATGCGTAGGTTCTTAATAAGTACATCCCATTTCTGTCATTAAGTATTTTGATGCTTAAATTCAGATTTGGCCAGTGGGAACCTTTGCAATTGCGTCTTTGTCCTTTTCATATGTCTTTTCCTTTGTTTGAGAATGTCTTACCTTTTTTGGTGTAACAGGATGTTGTGAGTTCATGTATACTTTCTTGGCCCCAGCCTTGGCCACAGCCCTTTTTCTAAGGTGCTCTGGTTCCTTGGTAATTTACAACCAAGACTGCAGTGTCTGATGTGTGCATTGCTACTGATGTGTTGTTGGTGTGGAGCCTCTCAGGTCTTAGGGTCTTTCAGGGACCAAGCTGGGATATCTATGTGAGTGTGTGGCTGTGTACACCTGTATCTTCATCTCTATCTAAACTAAGAGTTCATAGTGATTATTCCAGTTCCAACCAGCATCCTAAAGTTCATTTTAGTTTTTCTCCATAGTGTTTTTTAACTTCTTTTTCCAACAGTGAGAAGCTTTGTTCAGTAGAATTGTTTTGTATCTCTGCTGTCTTTCTCAAGCTGTGGCATTGAGTGATAAATGCATGTGTTAAGCATTTGAAAGATGAGCAAGTGAATAGTCATGGGGTTACGTGTTCTCACTGTGTGACCAGTTCTTGGCACAGAGTAGCAGCTGAATACAACTTTGTTAAATAGCTAGTTCTTTTCTTGCCAGTATCTTCATTTTTTTTACTTTTTTTTTATGTTGGGGATTGAGCTCCAGGCTTGGAGCATGCTAGGCAAGCACTCTACCATTCGAACTACAATCCAGTCCCCATTTTTTATTTTTGAACCAAATGAAATATGACTCTATATGAATACTCTTGCTCTTTATAAGTTACAGCATGAATCTGAAAACTTATTCAATTAATGTGAGCAGTGTAGCCTTTTACCAATAAGAAAAAATAATAAATAAAAATAAAGGCACTCAATAAGAAAAATAGTCCCTTTGTTTTTGCTTTAAAAAAACCCTTGGATATGGGCAGCACTATTGAAAAGATTTCAGCATTTCTAATTACAAAAACTGTAACTTGCAGAGTTTGCCTGGCACATTTTTCACATTTGTCAGCTCTGGTGATGTGAAATATGTTCTTCATCTGAGTTCTCTTCCTAGGGCTCCTGCTGCCAGACAGAAAGAATTTCCACTTCCCTGCTGCTTGTTATTAAGCTGCTATAAACAAGAGTGCCTGAAGGTAGCTCACGAGCCAGTGACGAGAAATTTCTGATAACCTTAAAACTCATTCCCAAACGGCATTCTTAACTCTGTGAGCAGTCTGGGGAAGAACAGTAGGGTTTCGTTCACCTGTGACCTCAAAGGTTATAGATTTACAATTTTGGACAGCCATTAATGATGGTGCCTCTTGAAGTAGGTGTTTTTTGTTTTGTTTTTTTTTTTTCTTTAATTGTCAGGAAATGTGGTCTGTTTTTCTCTCTGATTTAAGCACTTATTTCATGCATAAAAACTATAAACTTCTCAGTTTGTTTTTTCTGTTTATAACATGTGTTCAATATAGTACATGCAACATAACTTCTCATATAGAATTCAGAGTATATAATTTCTCATATTACCAGAGAAGTGGGAAAGGGAGTTAATTTCATATTTAGTAAGATTTTTCACAAAATTGAAGTGGGAATTATTTTTTGTTTTAAGGAAATTTTTCTCTAGCATAGCTTCTTTAACTCTATATACAGAAACAGTTGTTTTAACTTCTTCACACTTATAAGAAGGAGTAGGTCTTTTGAAAATAAATAGAAAATCAAAACATAAAGCATATCAGTCTTAAAAGCCCTATCTGTTTAGAGAAAAAAACTAAAATGGCTGTTTGTGCAAGTAGTCTTTTCCTAGGTTAGACTTGAGAGAGTTCTATAAGTCTTTTAAGTATAGACATTTAAAGTTAAAACCCAAAGAATGTTATTAAGGCTGCTTTCGTGTGGGGTGCAGCGGTGGTACCCTGACGCATTCCCTGCTTCTTATTTCATTATCTCCATAAACAGAAAATGTTCAAGCATCAGCCCTGTGTCACTGATTTTTACACACATGCTTACACTGGCCTAGTTCCAAACAGGTATTTGCACTTTGAGCCAAAATCGGGGTTTTGTCTCTCCCGGAGTCTTCAGTGAGGTCACCCTGTTCTGACGAGGCAGCAGCTTCTTCCAGGAGTGCAGCCCACAGGAATGCAGCCAGTTGAGGATGGTACAGGTCACCACGGGAAAGGGACCTTAGTCATTCCAGGGCCACCAGGTACCATGTGACTCAGTCAGGCCGTGTCTCACTCTCCCTGCTGCCTCTTTACCTTTGAAAGAAAGGATGATTGGAGGCAGCAGAGTTGGCCGGGACCCTTCTCTGGGAGCTCCCTGCTGGAGCAAGTACCATCTTCTGCTCCTTTTCTCCTCACGCTCATCCTTTTTTGTGGCTTCCTTTGTTTTTCCTCCTTTCTTTTACAGGAGAATTGGGCCCCTGAAATATGATCAGTACATGGTATTCTTGGGACAGAATCTACTGAATGAATGAATTAATGACTCTAGAAGCTTTTGGTTTACTTCTTCATTTTACAGAAGAAGAAACTTAATCTAGATTTAAGCAGATTTAGAGCACAAACTACTTTATGGCCATTTATCACTTACTATATTTTTAAAAGAAAATTAATTATTTTCAAGATATGTAATAATTAGAGCCAAGGCCAACATCGGGGAGTTTTGAATACACTACTTCAATGAGTTGGCCCTTTGGCGTTGAGGAACACACTCACTCTCTGTCAGAAAGTAGGCTGTTATAAAGCTCTTGTGGAAGTACTTAAACAGTGCTTTCTCGAGTTCTTCGCATATTTTTTATTTCATGTTGCCCTTTCTGTTGATTTGTAGTAAGCCCTTTGTGCAAGTTGAACAAAGCCTCTTTTGGTACTCTCCCCTCTGTGGGCCCTTGTAAAGGAGCGTTTGTTGAACAAAAGAGGAGCCCTCGGCTTCGGTGTGAAGGGACTTGAGAAATTTACTAGTTCAGGCGATTCATGAAGCAGGGGAGGAAGTGCACCTCCGAGCAGCTCGATGACTTGTCAGGTCCTGGCACTCGGCAGCAGCAAAGCTAGAGAGGCAGCCCGGGCTTCACGATTCCCTTTGCAGAGCACTTCTGCGTAAACAGTTGGGTTCTCATTGCCACATGATACAAAATGCCAGCGTCTTCGTGTAGGCTTATCTAGACGGTGATACATGTTAAGATATGGGTCATCGAGGGGTAGCCTACATAGCAAACACTTAAAATGAGCTTTTCCCTTCTCTCCACTGCGCAGGCTGGTGTGCCTGTTGCAGAGGGAGTTAGTGAAAGGGAGATCTAAAGGAAAAGGGGAGTTTCATGGTGCTAGGGTGGAAGCAAACATTTGGAAAGGCCCTGACCCCTACCAAGAGCAAGGAAAGTGATGAGGAAGAAAATAAATGATGATATATTCGTGTGCGTGATGGTTTTGCAGGTACTAAGAACTCTGGGTTAGCTCTGTGTCTGCTGATTTAGAAAAAAGCCAAAGTTGCAAAAAAGCCAAGTTGCAGAGTGGTAATAAAACCCTGCATATATGTACACATATGTATATGTGTATACAGGTTAAGTTTGTATATATTTGAATGAACCTGGAAGAATCAGACTGGTTGCATAAATTATTCACAAAGTGGGATTTGGGAGAGAATTTTCACATTTTTCTCCATTTATCACTGTACTATTTAATATGTTACAATAAGCATCTGTTATTTTTGTTATTACAGACATAATAAAAATTAAAATCCATTTATAGCTTTTTTATACTTTTAAAAAATGAGCTTAAAACAGTGATATCAGTTAATAGAGTTTCCCAGAGGAGAAAAAACACAATGACCTGGCCACACGTGGACTCCATGCTGCTAGTTTCTCAGACACCGAACTCACAGCAGTAGTGCATGTACAGAAAGGGACAGCTTGAAGGTAAATTTTAGATGTGTTTTCTCTACCACAAAAGTTTTCATGTGCCCATGTTTTTGACTCACATAATGTTAACATTTTTGTCATATTTTATTTCCCAAATCTCTTGTATCTAACAGTAAGATATTAGAGTTAGGATATTCACCATTGAGAGAGGAACATTGTTTCCATGCAAAAAGTAAGGTTAATAATTTTCATAATCCTTTTGATTTAGTAAGACTTAAACTATCCTTTTGCCTAGAAATGAATTGCTTAGTGTAATTACTGTTTTTATTTAAAAGGGAAGAAATAAACTCTTTGTATTTTTAAAATAAGTTCTCATACCCTTAAGCCTTCGGTAACTTCAGATAAGTGTAAATGCGCTTGTAATTTTCCAACATTAGGGATAACCTCTGGTCCTAAGAGGTTGTTTGTTTTAAATCACAGGTACTAATAAAAGAAAAATATTTTTGGATGTAAATATTTGCTGGGAATGTGTTAGTCATAGGTTTCACAGCACTAACAAAGGTGTTCTTCATATAAAATTTAAAAACTAGGCAAGCTAAAAATTGTGAGAAAAATACAGTAAGAATTCAAGTGTACGTATTTGGAATGGAGAAAACAAGTACTAATGCCTTTTCTGGTTAAGGTACATATGTTATAATGAGCTCCTCTTGTTATAAGTGCTCACTTTTTTATTATCAAAGTAGCACCAAATTAGTATTTCTGGTTTGTAACAAGGACCTCCAGTAACAAGGGAATTCTTTCACTCTAAGGAGTGTCTCACGTAAAAGCTAATGACAGCTTTAAGATTAGCTGATTGAGACTACAGAACAAAGTAGGGGCTGGGGATGTGGCTTGGTGGTAGAACACTTGCCTAGTATGCACAAGGCACTGGGTTCAAGCCCCACTACTGGGGAAAAAAAAATAAATCATACATGACGAAACAATAAGAAAAATAGAGGAATTTATTCTCTTGTTAGTCTTTTCTAGCTTTTTAGAATGAAACTATTGAAGTTAACTTTTCATGAAGAATTCTTTTTTTTTAATTTTTATTTTAATGGTACATTTTCGATATACATATTGATAACATTCATCATTGGGGATTTGTACCTGTACATGATATACCTTGTTGCTTCTTTTTTTCCCATTCCTCTCCCCTCCCTTCATGCCCTCCTCCCTCCCTATTTACAAAAGCTTTGTTTCCGTTTTTTCCTTCCATTTCTTATTTCTCTTGTCCCTCTGTTCCTTTCCCCCTCCCTTGTTCCCTTTCCCATTTGGGCACTTTCTTCCCTTTCCCAATATAGTGTAAATAAAGACTAAAATGTTTCATGAAGAATTCTGACTGCCACTTTAACCTACTATTCTAACACCTGAGAGAAAATGAGATAATTATCAGGGCAAAGGAAACTCTGAAGATTTAGTTACTGCTTTTATGTAGTTGGTAAGGAGAGGATAGAAAATGAGAGAGGATTCTGGGTGAGCAGCTATCATTTCCTAAGCACATGGTCGTCTCCCAGCAGACTCTCTCCCTCACAAACCACGGGGGTAAGCCCACGGAGGTAGAAGGAGACCTCGCAAGGTGTAGCACTGTCTGAGGTGGCAGAATACCACCTAGCTGCATGTGAAAGGACCAGGTAAAGCATCTTAATGTCTTCATGCTGTGGAATCGGATTTGGCAGTTAATAAGAATAGAGTAGAGCTGTCAGGAACCAACTCCTCAAAACAGCATTGAACAAAAAAGAAGCTGCAGAATGATAGATAGGTCTTGGTAGTGTTTATATAAAGCTTGCAAACATGCAGAACAGTGCACTCATTTTTTGTGTGTAGTAATCGTGTCACACTTGTGGAATGAACATGCAAGTCCAGGACAGTGCTTACCTCTTTGGAAGAATAAAGAGTAGGGACCCAGAATGTTCCACAGGGAACTGACTCCATTCTACATGTGATATTTTATTTCAAAAACAAAGCAGAGTGTTGATTTTATCATGCTGGGGCAGGCACATGGGTATTCATGTCAGTCTCTATTTCCTTTATGTTTGAAACAGTGCCCACAGGATAGCTGTGTGAACATGTTGTGGAAACAGAAGGGCAGAGATGGTGCATGAGGCCCTGCAGTCAGAGGGCCGTGAGTTTGTATTGTCCCTGCTGCTTCCTGACTGGCTGGGACCAAGTTGGTCTCCCTTTCTGGGCCTGTTGCCTCATCTACAGGGTGGGAATGATGATATATCTCCCTGTTTACTGTCAGGAACAAACAGCTTCCTTAGAAGAACTTGGGTAGTGCTTGCAGTGTACAAGTACCAAGCACTGGGAGTCAAATGTGAGCTAGCCGACATTGTCCCTGCTTGTGTGTAACTTTACAGTGCAGTAGCAGCGGTGTGTGGGGGTCATAGGCATAAAAAATAGCTTGAAATACAGTATAGACCCCAAGGTGGAAGGGGGTATTTGGGCCTCAGGATCACAGGTGATTGTTATTTCACAATTTGTGCTTCCCTGTGTGGGCCAGCTTTCCTTCAGTAGCATGTATAGGAAGCAAGTGAACATTATTTACTTAAAATCATTTCTTAATAGCCTCTCAATGCTGGGCAAGGCATTCTGCTCAGGCCTTTGTGGCAGGGTCCTTTTGCATGAGAAAGCTGTTGATCTTAGGGTTTTTGAGGAGGGCAGTGTCTTAGTTACTTTTCTCTGTTGCTGAGACAAAATACCCAACACCCAGAGTTAAGGGGGAAAGATTTATTTGGCTCACAGTTCGTAGAGCTTTCAGTCTACAATCAGCTGGATCCAAGGCAGGGTGGCATGGCAGACAGGCAGAAAGCCAGGTAAGCAAGGGAAGCAAAAGGGGAATAGACAAGCCTCTTTCTGTCCCTTATATTTTATCCAGGGTATCTGTCCTTAGGGTGGGTAGCACTCCCACCCTTAATCCCAGCACCTTTAATCCTAATATCACATCCTTGATCCCAGAAGAATTAGGCCAAACCAATCAGTGGACTAATTTAGTAATCACACACTCTAGATCCAGCCACCTCTGAAAACACCTCACCTATGACCACATGAGGCTTTGGGGGGACATCTAGACACAAACCATAATAGGCAGCATTTTCCTTATTTGTTGAACTACTCAGGAATAAAGACGGGTTGCTAGAAAGTGTGGCTTTCCTGTGTAGAAAAAGAAGACTGGATGTAACTTGGTGGGTAATCATCCTAAATACAACGTCTGGAAGGGCTTGAGAAACATGTTCTGTGCATAGGAAAATTAGTTCTAACTTGTTCTTCGAGAACCCTTTCAGGCCTAGAAACTCAAACTGAACTCATCAGTACCCTTTGGACTGTTGATGAAGTAGCTTGTACGAAGTTGCTCACCAAGTGGATTTTGCAGGCCTCCCCTGGTTCCCTCCGAGGATCAAGCTGGGAGCTGTGCTCACGGCTTCCTCATGGACTCACTGGCCAAAGCTGGTTCGAAGTAGGTGGAGTTTGCAATCGGAAAGTCAGCAACAGATCATTTTCAGTTGTTACGGGCAGCCGTTTGTACAGTTAGCTTTGGTTCAGGGAAAACGATTGCTTTATCAATCTTGCAAGTGTAGATTTCAGAGGAGATGTAAGATATACTTCTATTTTAAAAAGAACAGAGTGGAACAAATTATTGAGTAACTGTCTTCATACGTATTTATGTATGTGTGTATACAACATGTGCATTTAACATAAGACTATTGTTTTGAGTCAAAACACTTAAAAAAGTAATTAAGACTCAGCTTAGAAAAGGGAAATTTCAGGGTGGGGAGGGGTATGGATATTAACAAGTAACATTTGTAAGGATAGTGGATATTTTCTATTGAGTTGAAAATTTGACAGATCTTTAAAGAAATATTCCATGAACATATAAAGAATTATTTGATTTCTATCTTGGTTTTTTCATTTTGTCTATTTACCATGTGTCTTCTAGTTGTGAGATAGTCAAGAATAAAATAATAATAGATTAAAAAGAATAATCATTTTATTTTTCAACAGTATTATCTAATCTTTTAATGTTCACCCTCTTCATTAAATTCCTCCACTGGGTTTTCCCGGTCATCTGCACTACAAAGGAGTAGTTCCTGTTCTACTTCAGTAATCTGGGAATGGCAAATATTTAGAGGAACTCCGATACAATGGCAGAAGAAGGAAATTAAAATTTGGTGGGGTCTTCTCTGTACTAGATTGAAAAGTTTGTCTAAGGAGAAAAGAAATACTACAGGTTTTCAGATTAATTTGAAGGGATTAAATTTTTGTTATTGTACTTTTATGAATGACTAGAGAAGAATATTCCTTGTTAGTTTCTTTTGTCCCAATTTTAAAACTTATATCTGTAGTATATGGTTTGGGCCATTTCCCATTTCTCTGACTTGGTTTTCCTTGGAATTTGACCAAAGAAAGCATTTTATGATAGAGTTATATGAATTCCTTATTTTCTTTTTCTTTTTTTCCCCAACTTTCAGATGTTTTATTTTTAGTATTTTTAAACATTTTAATACAACAAAGATATAAAATAATATATATTAAGTCTGAATTTAATTTAGAATCGAGATATTTACTTATGTACAATACTGTGCTTCAAGGTATGGCTACTCCTTCACATCCTAAGTAATACTAGTTTCTCTGTGGGCAGGGAGACTTTTGGGCAGAATTCTCAAACTCAAACACACCCACTTTAGTCCAGCCTTCCTCTGCTCCCCTACTTCGCACTTCCTTGTTCCGTATTAAAAATACTTCACCACTCTAACAATTCATGGCTTCTCTGAATGAAAACATTTGTAAATTAAACATTTTTAACTTCCTTATTTTCTTATGGCAAGATAAACCAACTGGAAAAAATGTTGATGATAATTAACAATATATTAAACATCAGAGTAAATCTGTATAAATATTTAGAAATACGTGTGAAGTGCAAAAATATTAGAGAAGCTAAAAAAGAAAATTTTCAGAAAGAATATCAAGACCTATCACGTGGAAATACTACTAAAATTTTAAGAGTGTGATCATGCTACCCTTCAGAATATATGAAATCTTGGCTAGCTGAACTAATTCAGGAGAATAATTCCATGCACGCTGCATTTGCTAATGACTGGACGAAATGCCAAGTGTGCCTTCTGTACACACAGTGGCTGTTGCCGTGACGCCGTGGTGAGTGGCGCTGCGAGGGTGGGGAACAGGAGCTTCTTGCCTGACTCCCCTGGCAGCCTGGGGTGCCTGTCCTGCGGTTGGTGGTCCCTAGATGGTGGCCATTAGGGCCTGACACCGAGGCTGTGTATTTCGGCCGTGCCTCCCGACGAGGGGTCATGTTGTGGGTGCCCGATGCCAGTGTGTCTCACTGCAGATGTTAATTCAGAGTTCTGCCCAAGTGCTCACTCTGTAGAGTCACTCTTTCTCCCTTCGTGAGTACCCGGGGGAGATCCTGCGAGACTGTGCAAATAGCCTGTTTTACCTCAAACTTTTGCTTACTAATTTTAGCATCCATTGATGGTTCTTTCCTATAATAATAGTTACTGTAGTCCTTTCTAATGGTGATTTTTCCTATGCCCACCATTCTTTCTACATTGGGTAATTTGGAAGCTGCGGTAAGGAAGAACTGTGCCTTACTATTTATTTATGTCAGTGTGGCCTTATGAATACTCACTTTAGTCCATGGTTTTAACCTGTTACTACTGTTAGTTTATTTTGTTGCTGAGATTGTTCCATTTTGGCCCCGGAAGCGCCTTTGGATTGGCGTGTGTGTCCCTTGCACATTTCCTGTAGCTCCTCTGTATTGTAAGTCACCAGCAGGTAGCCCAGGCTCATGCTGTGTTTTACCTGCACAGCTTTTTTGAGGAACAATACTTAGAAACCAAGATCTGGGTGCTCACTGTACTCCTTCTGTCCTTGGTGCGTGGCTGTCATTGCTTTTAGGCACTTTGAGCAGCAGAGCTAAGAATTGTACATGTAAATGCCAACAAATGCACAC
>PVJO010020915.1:0-31078 GCA_004026905.1 Hystrix cristata
TCGTAGGAAAACAGATGCACCTCTAGACCACGAGGTTAAGTGAGATGAATGAGGTGCATAAGCTTAAATATTGCATAAATACTCTTATATGAGAAACCCAACACAGAATTTTTTCAAAAAACAAAATGAAAGGTAACCAATAGGAAATAGGGTAACAGATCTTTTTTGCAAATGGGAAGGGGATCTAGAGAGGTAGCAAGGGAGAGAAAAAAGGGAGGAAGAGGTGTAAAAGGAATTAAGAGGTGTTAGTACATATACCTTCTCCCTTAGATGAATGTAAACATGTGTTAATAGAAAAACTATTTTGTATTCCCACCAGGACCATAGGAGGGTTCACATAATAACATTTGTTATTATCTATGTCATTGTTTTTAAAGTAGCAGGAGTTTACATTTATTAAAGGTAAGAAAAGAAACAGGTCTGCAGAGCAAGTTCGGGCCAAGTAAGAGCAGGAAAGGAAACACACTCCGCAGTGTGAGGGTGAACTACTGTGACAGAGCAAGCAGCCGAGAGCTCCGTGGTGACTGTCCTCAGTGTCTCCCCTCCTCGGGCTGACGTCAGGTCTAGGCCGCCCTGCCGGAAACTTGCTCCTCGCCGGAAGCGCTGGAGCTAGCAACCTCTGACCGACTCCGTGTGCAGGACTTGGGGAACTCTTACTCATGTCCTGGTATTTTGCAATGAACAAGTCACGCTCGCTTCCCTAGCCAGTCTGCCACACTGATCTCCTGCCTCGTTTTCCCCTCAGAGACACACATCCCCGTAATTCTTTATGGGGTGCTGAGAGAGTGGAGGCCTCTGTCTTTAGATAGCTACTTCCCGATGAAAGGGGCTGTAGACCCTGCCCACTGGGGCTTGTGTACTTTCCAACTGCATTAGGGGGATGTGGCTCACTGACTGGCTGGGTTGAAGAACAAGCCTGTCAGAACTGTCAAGCTGCCTGTTTGATGAGAGAAAGCTTGGCAAATTTTTCAGCGGAGTAACTTTACTATTAGGTCGGGGGCATGGAGCCAAAATATGCAAAGGAGCACCTCAGATTTCCACGCTTCCTGCCGAGGAATAGGAATGTTAGATAAATTATTGAGAAGCTGAAAACCATAGCCTTAGCAAGATTACCCACATTATGGATCTACCTGAAAACGGGAGCCTCAATGCAAGTGCCTGTTTAAGTTGTGGTGAATCAGGGCCATTAGTGAAGCTACTTATCTGCACCTGGAGCAGGACTCTAGCCCTGCGTTTCGAAGAGGAGCCTCAAGTCTCCCAGAAGTTCCCAGGAGTAGCTTGCTCCTTTTATGTGGTCTCTGTTCAAATGGTTCAAGTGGGGCTGGCTTTACTCCAGAAAGGTAAATCCAGCTCTCTATCCCTGCCATCTTTACTGCAGTGGATGTGGTGAGGATTACTGAAAAGGGACTCTTCCATTTTCTTTTAGTTGATCTGTGGGATCCCTTCTGTCCAAGTTTTAATGAGCGCTTGGTCTCCGGGGTAGACAGCAGGTGTTTC
The DNA here is from genome assembly GCA_004026905.1 of Hystrix cristata. Taxonomy (NCBI): domain Eukaryota; kingdom Metazoa; phylum Chordata; class Mammalia; order Rodentia; family Hystricidae; genus Hystrix; species Hystrix cristata. Next base: position 1,498 of record PVJO010020915.1, read on the forward strand.
CCCTGGGCCAGAGCTAGCAAGACTCTGCTCCATACTCGGCCCAGATTAGTAAGCTATTGTAACGGTCTCATGGTTTCTGCATCTACTATGATATCATGAGATAGAAAAAGTCACCCATATAGCATCTCAAAAGGACTCATATTTAGCCCGGCTTTCAGGGTGCGCTGAACAATAGGGGCTACTGGCAATATTCAGAGTACAACTCAGATGTCTAGGCAAAGTTTTGCCAGAGCTCACTTTAGGGTTTGGATGGCTCTCTTGGCCTTCCCAGAAGCCTGAGGCCTCCATGCAGAACGGAGATGGTGCTTTAGCCACCCCTCAGTTATTTAAGAGGTAAAAGAAGGCCCACTGTCACTCTAAAGGGACTGGGACAGTACGACTGGGGAATGATTTCTTTGAGGAATGCCTCAACTACCTCCGAAGCCTTTTCTGAATGGGTAGAGAAGGCCTCATTCTAGCCTGTAAAAGTGTCAACTAAGACCAATATCTGTTTAAAGTCTAGCTGCCAGTCCTCCCCAGTATATGCCCCTCTCTTCTGTGCAGGTTCTAACAAAGGAGGTAGTCTGGGCTTGCCAGAGTGAATGTAGGCGCAGAATGGAAAAGTTTTGCAGACCTGTCAGGTAGTCACCACTAGCCCCATCCCTGTGAAAATCCAAGTGACCATTTCTCATGTAGAGTTTTTATAGCTTTCCACTACATCCCCTGAAGAAGGACCATTTTAATGGTTCCTCAGGAAGAGGCAATAAGACTAGCATCTTGAGGTGCTCAAGGCCCCCCTTTTTGCCTCTTTACCAGCCTTTCGATTTCCCAAGGAGACTTTATACATTTTTCTTTGGGTCCTTTGCAATGATGACAGTGACCTGCTTGGGAAGACAGACTGCCTCCAGGAGTTGTAGAATTTCCTGCTTGTGCTTTAAAGAATTTCCTGCTTGTCACCCAACAAGCTCCTCTTTCCAGATTGCTGCATGGGTGTGTAGCACCAGAGGGTGTGTTTGGAGTCTGTGTAGTTATTTAGCTTTTTGCCTTTTCCTAATTAGTTCAAGCAAGAGCTATAAAGGCTACTCTTTGAGCCAAGGTCCCTGGGGGAAGAGACGTGGCCTCAATGACCTTTTTGTTCTTGGAAAAAGCTTCTTCCATCAGTGACCCTTTACCTCTTCAGGGTCTTAGAGAAGCCAGTCACTGCGTGCACAGGTCTGGGAAATCACCTGTTCACAAGAGTGGCCAACCCCTGAGCCCGTAGGCATCAGAGGGGCAGGAATAAGACTGCAGCGATCTTTATGGTAACCTCAGGGGTGTCTAGAAGCACGGTCTAGCATCCCAACAAGTCGAATCTGCTTCAGGCTTTGCTGGAGCAGAGCGTTACCCCAAATTTTGCTAGTAAATGTCTTCATAGTAAGAGAATGGGACACTGTGGCACAATTAAAACACATAGTTGAACATTTGGCCTTCCAAGTGACATGTCAGAGCAGGAGTAAAGATGTTCAGACGAGGGTGCCTGTGACCCTAATTATGGCTATTCAGCTAGAGGAGGGTTTCTCAGAAAAGGAAGTTAAAATAGATCTACAAGGGACTCAATTTGCTTACCCATGACATCCAGGATCATGCAGGGTTTCTCACAGGAGATGGAGTAGACATGGCGTTGCAGTTGCTCCAGGCCACTTCAGTCCTCTTCATCAGAGTGGGAAGTGAGGGTTTAGGCTGGCCTAGCCCCTTTGTGAGCAGGGACAATCCATCCTCCTGTGCTGTGAGTCAGGCACATCAGCCACCTGACACACAGAGCAGGGCTCGGGTGGTGTTCAGTACAGCCCATGCCCAGTGTCTTGTTTTTTTTTTTTTTTTGCAGAACTTGATTAGCTCTGGGTTTTCCTGTGAACAACCTGTGTGTGTTTAAAGCATTGCCAAATGCAACAGCCGTAATTTTGGTTTGTCTCTTTGTTTCTCACTCAGTCACCTTTTATCCTCTTGTAGATCCTAGCTGTCGAATACAGAAAAGGCCATGTCCAGCACTTGGGTAATATTTGAAAATACTGGATCTCTCTGGGGTGCTAGTCTCTGGTTGAAACAGTTGGGAGGGACTCATATTCCCTGAGAAACAGGTGGGCACCTGAAGACAGGATCATCAGCAATATCAATATCTTGCTTTAGATGCCCTTTAAGTACCATGGTTCTTGGACCTTTACAAAAATAAAGAGCCATAAAAACCTGAGCACAGGGGCTGGGGATTTAGCTCAGTGGTTACAGTGCTTGCCTTGCAAGAAGAAGGTCCTGAGTGCGATCCCCAGGACCAAAAAAAAAAAAGCCTGACCACAATGGATTTTATACCACTTCCCTTGCCTTTTGAGAAAAGATGTAACTGAAGAATAGTAACTGCCATTTTGTACCCATCTCTCACCATTTCCTAGCCTGTACTAAACCCAAACAGTAAAGACAAGGGTGAAGGCCCCAGGGCTCCAACTAGTTACTTTCAGGGTAAAATTGTTCCCAGTTTTTAAGACTACAGCCTAATGGCAAGGTGGCTGGGATATGCGGGGTGTTTCCCATGGTGTGTTGGCCTATTCATAGAGAGGAGGGTTGAGCCCACCCAAAGGCTCCCTTAGAAAATCCTAAAGGATCAGGGTGGAGCCCCCACCCTGGGGCCTCCCTTAGACACTCGAGAAATAATATCCCTCACATTTACCCCAGTAATAAAAACTTCGGTGCTTTCTTTAAGGCAGTAGAGATAGGAAGCCTCTTTTTTAAAAGAAAACTTTTGAAAAGTTCTAAGTACAAGGATGGCTCTACTTCTGCATACCCATCACCACTTGAGTTGACATTTACCAGCTCTTCCTTTGTACCTGAATTTCTGTCAGAGAAGCAAGGAGGGTCTCTAACCCAATTCAAAAGGGACAAGGGGAGAAGACCCATGTGTTTCCTAAAATCAGAAGTTTGTTATAGTCACTCGGTTCTGTGAAATGTGACCTCACTGTGGTCTGCATTTGCATCTCCCTAACTACTTGAGGACACTGAGCAGCTCACAGCATGCTAAAGTTAAAAGCTTTGTACTTCACAAGTTAGACAAGCAGCTTAGAGAAGTGATTTATCTGTGCCGATTGTCACTTTCCTTGTCACTGAGACACAACACCTGACACCCACAACCATAAGGAGGAACGTTTATTTGACTGACAGTTGATAGGGGTTTAAGTCCACAGTCAGCGGGCTCCACAGACGAGGAGACTTGATCATGGGAAGCAGGCGGGAAGCTGAGAGAGATCGAGGGAGCAAGGAGGGAGGGAAGGAGGCAGTGACCCACCTCCTCCAACTAATCCACTGTTGTGTGCAACACCCTCCCCAATCCAATCAGCTCCAAGAAGCCCCAGCTCTGAGAGCAAGTGGCTTTGGGGCCTATCCAGGTGTAAACCATAACCGTAATTCAGAAATTTAGCAACTGAAAATAAAACATATCTTTTGCATCTTTATCTAATGCTTGTTTTTCTCTGGGAAGCAAACTGCATAAACACAAAGGAAGGGTAGATGCCCTCTATTAGACTGTAACCTCTGCTAAGCGGGAACCAACTTCTAAATCTGTCACCACACTCCAAACAATTTTCATTTTATCATTCTTTACCCTGGCTATGGACAGAATCTACCATATGCTTGGAGCTCTGTGAATATCTGAATAAGTGAATAAATTTAATGAATGCAAATAAATGTTAAAGTATATTTATCTGATAAAAAGCCAACAATTCAGGGAAAGTCTTACATAAAACATGTGAAATTATTCTCCAGTCCCTCAATCCAACAGGTGGAGAGAGTCATTTCCTCTTATTCCTAAATTGAAAGTGTACTTGAATTCTCGCTTTCACTTTTCAAGTGAAATCATCTATTATCTCTTAATTGTACTGCATCGATAGCATCAACACTGACCTTCTTGGTACCAGTTTGCTCCAACACCTGCTCACTGGTGAAATAATCACCTGAAGTCAGTCCCCTGTCTTTTTGTCGTTGCTGTTGTTTTGTTTTGTTTTGCTTTGTTTTTGGTTTTGGGTGCTAGGGATTGAACTCAAGACCTTGCTCTTGCTAAGCAAGCATTCTACCACTTGAGCTAAATCCCCAACCTCAGTCTCTTGTTTTAAAATTGCCTCTGCCCAGCCAGTGTTTTTAGCAAGCAGTCTGTTACTTGGCATGTTGCACATGCCCTGTCACAGACTAAGTGGGCCTCAAAGGACAAGGTAAGGCAGGTGGAAGTAATGGGTGGTCCGGCATCACAAGAAAAATCCCCTTTCAACCCAGTCAATAGCATTGCTTAAACTTTCCACTGATGTAATCCTGGATTTACAAGGCCTTTTCCAGCCCTGATGTGGTGGGGCGGTCAGGGGAAACAATGTTCAATTAATTTCTCCTTGTTTGGACTGTTTCTGTGGAAAATGTGAGCACTTCCTAACATTCCACAGTCCAGTTCCCATACTCCAGGTTATCCTGTTGTCTGTGTCCAAAACGATCCCTACTATTCTCTGCTTAAAACAGATCCTCCAGTTGCATGAAAAGTAAACAGCAACCCAGCGGCCCTGGGCTGAGTCCAGGGCTTTCTGAGGTGGGCAGCTGGGCCTTACTGTGGTTTCTCAGCTCACAGGTGCAGAAACCCTGCTGATACTTTTGTTCTCAAGCAAGGTAATCTGGACTCTTGGAAGAATCATGCACTGGGTTTCACACACATTTTCACAAATATTAAAACAGATTAATGCATACCTCCCACTTGACGTGAGTTTACGATTTAAGAGCAGTTGCAAATTAGACTGGGACAGAAGACCGGTCTGTGCGGAACACCAAACTTTCTCCAACACCTGGGCAGTGTAATGCTACAGACAGGCTGATGCAAATACTACGTAATGGAGCCACACCCTCCTGCCTGCTCTTAAATTGTCAATTACAGATGATTTTAAAACAACCTCTAAATCCCTTTCGTATGACACATTGATGAACCATTTTGATCATTATAATTGTAACTTCATTTTGGCCAGTAGATAGCCTCCTCACATCTTAAGATGACCCACAGATTTTGTGAACTATCAAATGGTGTAGAAATTTGGTAAAAGTGTTCAGTAGTACTTCTCATTACACAAACCTCATAAATGTGCAATTATATGCATAAGCATATTTAAATCTCATGTAAACTTGAAATATAGTTTTGTATTTTTATACACATTCCAGATGGTAAAACACCTAAAATTCTTTAAATAATCTTTTAACCATGACAGAAACAGTTTTTGCTGGCATTCCAGAAACCCACACATTTTATTAACATATGCCTCCCTGTCATATTGTAACAGTCCCTAATAATAACCAAAACACTTAGCGCATAAATAACATTATAAGCTGAGCCAAACAATTATGCAGACAGGAACTATGGTGTGGCGCAAACACATTGAGACTGTCAGGATGTACCACTTCTAGTCTTGTCTGCAGCACTGACCATCTGATCTTGGCAAATGTTCTCACCTTTCTGGCCTCTACCACCAATCTTTCAGTTGAGAGCTTCTGTGTCAAGGTTTCCTGAAGTAAAACTTAGGGAAAGGCCTACACGCTAGCAATTTATTTGGGAAATGGTCCCAAGGAGCAGAAGTGAAAGAAACATAAAAGGAATGAGAAAGGAAGGAGCAGAAGCCAACAGAAGGATACATGTGCCATCAGCTTGGCCACGGTCCTGGACCGACGGTGCTCAGTATCTTCTGAGGAGCTGCAAGCACCATGTCTCAGAGCAGTGCACCCTGGGAAAGGAGGGAAGCATGGATTCTCCTGTGCCTCGGAGTCCAGGGTGACTTCACAATGCTGAAGCCTGCACATTCACATCTGCTCTGACCTGGGTGTGGGACAGGGTCCCGCGAGTGTGCAGTCGGAGTTATCAGAGAACTCTGGGCCATGGAGGGACAGTTATGGAGAGAAAACGGAAACAAAATGCTCTCGGGTTGTGCTAAAGGGAAGCAGGACAAAGTGTGCACAGAAGTGGTCACCTTAGCAGTTACTAGAGGGAACAGAAAACTTAGTGGATGTGCAAAGATGCTGTCTTAGTTACTTTTCTCATTGCTGAGACAAAATACCCAACACCCAAAGTTAAAGGAGGAGAGGTTTATTTGGCTCACAGTTCATAGCAGTTTCAGTCCGTAGTCAGCTGGCCCCAAGGCAGCGAGGCACAGCAGAGGGCTTTGCAGAGGAGAAACAGTCCATGGCAGGGCAGGGCAGGCAGAAGGCAGCAAGGAAATGACAAGCAACAAGCAACAAACACAGCAGCCCTCTTTCTATCTCTTAATATTTTTATAAAATCTATTTCTGTCTCATAATTTACTGCCCTTAGGGTCGGTAGCACTCACACCCTTGATCCCAGCATCACATCCTAGATCCAGACCCCTCTGAAAAGCCACCTCTGACTGCATGATCCTTTGGGGGTCATTCAGATACAAGCCATGACAGACACCTAGCAGATGCACAATACAAGACAGTTGGTCAACATGCTCTCAAAAACCTTTCGGCCCTAATACTATTTAATGATGCTTATAACTACCATCTATTTGATTTTAATAAGTGGATCATTGTATTTATATAGTTAGGCTTTTGCATGGTACAAAGTGCTGCAACACAGCCCTTTAAGTAGATATGATTTCCATTCACAGATGAGGAAAATAAGGCCAGAGAAGTTGAGCAGTTTGCCTAAGGTACAGGTCCTCAGCCTTCCCATGTTTAACAGGAAGGGCCAGAAAATCCTTTGTTGGGAATGTGAGAGCTATCCTATGTATTGTAGAATATTTAGCGGCTTCTTTGGGCTCTCCCCACTTAAATACCAATAGCACCCCCTTTCTCAGCATGAGAATTAAAGATACCTGCCAATGTCACCTAACTCCAGTTAAAAATTACTGGCCTGAAATCACAGTAATAATAAGTGAGAAAATGCAAATTGAATCCAGAAATAACTATAAGGTGTGAGCAAAACAACAGTGAATTCTTAGATTTTAAAAATTATTACAGTAAAAGATATGTTGCTATTTATCTCCCTCAAAATACCCCTCTTGTTTTGAATGCCCTTATTCCATCCTTCTTGCCACTTTGTAAAGGAGTTCTGAAAGCCCTCCTTCAGGAGTGTTTTTTGTTGCTCTATTGTGGCTGTCTCGATGTCCTGAACTAATTCAAAATGTTGACCTTTCGTGGTCATTTTGACTTTGGGGAAGAGCGGAAGTCACGCAGGGCCAGATCCAGCGAATGAGGTGGATGAGGACACACAGCCTGCTTCCCGTTGGATGGCACTTAGCAGCAGCAGTCATTGACTTTTTGTAAGAAGACTTGCAGAACTGCTTCAGAAAGCGACAAGAGTGATGGGAGATGTGTGCTCAAAGTGAGGGGGCAGTATTTTGAGGAGGATTAATGACAATGTGTCTTTCACTGTAATAATTTTTAAAAATTTAAACACATACCAACCATATTTTTTGCTCACATCTCATATTCTTCTTACCGTCTCAGATTAATCCAGCTGTCTTTTTTCAAGGAAACAAAGTTCTACAGAAATCAAAGGATTTTAAAGTAATCATTAAGTAATCTTAAAAGTTAAGTTTGAACAAATTCAATGGTAGGGAACAAGAGAAAAAATTCTGAATAAAAAGAATATTGAAATAAGACAGACATTCCAGCACATTCTTGACGATATAGGAAATGACTGAAGTCCGATACGCTGTACAGGGTTCAGACCAGATTGGAATTACTTGCTAAGAAAACCTATTAATTGGCTCTAATCACCTTGGTATTAAAAAGGAAGTGGAAATTGAAATCTGAACCATTATTAGTCATTATAGGTGCACATATGTAAGTATAATGCATTTTGCAGCATAAAATATATTTGCATATATAAGTAATTAAGTAAATAAGTAGCACTGATATCTGCTTTCTCCAGTTCTAAACAAGGACCAGGAAGTGAATATTAGGCTCCTAAAAGCAAAAGCAGTCCAAAGCCCCTCACTTTTAGCAGAAAGTAAAGAGATTGTTTGTTTCAGTCCCTTGTAAGTAATATGCTAAGTGGGCCAAAAGTGAAAGAGACAGAGGTGACTGGCAGGGTCCAGCCCAAGGCGATGTGCCTTTCCCAAACGCAGAACAGCTTTGCTACTTAGAGGAGACACTGCAGATGGGGAATTGTGTTAGGCTGCCCTGCAGTCTTCCAAAACAGAAAGGCAGGGACAAAGATCTCCGCTGGAAGAGCTTGCAGGCAGACTTAACTAAAGTCAGGTTTCCTGACAGTCAGGGAGGGCAGAGATGGAGAAGGCAGATTGAAAGGAGATTTAACTTGACTTAAAAAAAATAAATTAAGATGACAGTTTTGTACACTGTGACTAGCAGAAAAATATTCATGCCTAACTGCATATATGTAAACAATCTCAGGTCTAAATTCTACCTATTGACCATCTTTATAAAGCTTTTTTACAATTTTTTTAAGAAATAACTTTATCTGAAAAAAAGAGCTTTTTAGTTATTATTAAATATCTGGTCTAGTGGCCTGTCTGGTCTACCTAACCTTACTAAACAAGGCTCTGTGACTCCAGAGGCAAAATCAGGTGAGCAACCCTCTTCCTGAATACGACCAGAGCGGTGGTGGCGGACCTATGGCAAGTGTGTTATTGTGTCTTCCTGTTAGGACACAAGACGTTAATGCAGGGTTGTTTTTAAATAAACTGAAAACCTCAGTATTCAGGTTTAATTTGCAGCGTTGGCACTTCGCGATGAATAAACAGGTTTTGGGTTGTAGTGTGGCATTCAGTCTCTAAAGGGCGTGCCATCACCACTAGAGCCATGCTAATTTTTATCAGTTATTATGTATACTCTTCAATTTAATTTAGCGTAATTCTTTAATTCAAAAAACATAATCACTCATTCAACAAATATAAAACAGCACCTGCGGTGTGCTAGACGCAGTGCTAGATTCATTGTTGAACAAAAGCAGACAGAATGACTGTCCTCGGGGTATTAGACTGTTGGATGAACAGATGGACACCAATAAAATAGTCATATAAATATGAAGTTAAAATTTTTAAAAGAGAAACACAGAGTAACATAAGAATTGGAAATAAATGGAAACAAGCTTTGTAAATAAGGAGAGAAGAGGGGGTGAAGGAAGGGGAGGGGAATGGGAAAAAAAAAGAAGCAACAAAGATATATCATGTGCAGGTACCAATCCCCTGTGATGAATGTTATCACAATGTACATCTAAAATGTACCGTTAAAATAAAATTTAAAAAAAAAACTGTGTTAGGATTTCAGTGATAAAGAAAAACAAGAAGCCACTGAAGTGGTTTAAAGGGAGGGTGAGAGAACAAGGTGGGGGTAGGAAGTGATATTAGTCAGTTTTCCTGTCACTAGGACAAAATATCTGACACCCAAAATGTAAAGGAAGAAAGGTTTACTTGAAAAGAGATTTCAGGAGGTTTAGTCCATAGTCAGCTGGCTCCAAGGCAGAAGTGGCTGGTGGGAGGGCCTGGCAGAGGACACCTGTAGCCAGGAATCCAGAGAGAAAGGAGGAGCCGGGGACAAGAACACACCCTTCCAAGTCACACCCCCAGTGACCCACTTCTGCCCACTAGACTCAACCTCCTAACAGCATCTTCAGGTATAAACTCATTAGTGGAAGAATCTACTGATGAGTACAGCACCTCCGTGATCCAATTACCTTCTGAAAGCCCCATCTCTGGGCCTCACTTTGGCACCAAGGATAGCATGCCACCCCTGGCCCCCCAAAGGCTCATGTCCATCTCAGTATGGAAAACATATTCAGTCCATGCCATGCATTGGTAGATCTTAACAGCTCTAGCATTGCTCCAAAGTTCAAATCAGTCTCCTTTCTCTGAGACTCAAGATAAACTCTTAGTTGCAAGCCCCTATAAACATCAAAGAGAAAGTCAAATACTTCTAACATACAAAGGCACGGAACAAACATTCCCATTCTAAAAGGGAAAAGTAGGAAAATAGAAAGGAACTGGACCAAAGCAAGACAGAAAACCAGCAGGGCAAATATTAAATCCCATGGCTCCATGGCTACCATCTAAAGTATGTGATGACAAGATGCTTGGCAATCCACCTCCTTGGCCTTGTTGGCTATCACCCACATGGCGTCTCTGTTTGGGCTGCTCCTCTCACTGCCTATGGCCTTGTTCAGCAGACGGCTCATTTTCCCTGAGAGTGCATCTCGAACTTCTTAGGGTTTCCACTGCACTCTTGGCTTCATTCTCACAGCTTCACACACTGCCCTCAGGGGCACCGCCTGGCCTCTAAGGCTTCCTCTGAAATCTGGGTGAAAGCCTCCCTACAGCTCTTGCATTTTGCATGCCGAAAAACCCAGCACCACACGAGTAACACCAAGGTGTGCAATAAGCTCAAGCAGCAGCCTGGTCCTCTTGGATCATGACAGCAACTTCTCAGTCCCTGGATGACTGCACTGCGGGATGAGTCCCTTGAATGAGCAGGGTGCCCTGCGGCTCTGTCCTCAGAGCGAAGTCTTTCAAAGGTGTCTACCCTTTACAGATTTGAACCTGCCACGGGTCTGGCCGAGTCCTCAGATGTGCTCAAGGGATTATTCCTGCTGTTCCAGTGCGAAGTACTTGGCTTTTTTCTTTTCCTTTCTTTTCTTTTAGATTTCTTTTTCTTTCAGGAGTTCTAGGGATTGAACTCAGGACACTCACACTGAGCTACATCCCTGGTGCTCTCTATCCCGTAAAATAAAAATTTCTGTGTGTGCTACTGGGGATTGAAGCCAGGTCCTTCATACTGAGTTACATCTCCAGCCCTTTTCTTTAAATTTTGAAATAGGGTCTCACTAAAGTGCTAAATTGCCCACGCCGGGCTTGAATTTGCAAACCTCCTGCCTTAGCCTCCCGTGGTGCTGGGACTGCAGGTGTGCACCGCCACTCCCAGCTACCTGACTTCTTTTTATCGATGTTCATCTTTTTAGCAACCACATTTTCTCTGGACCCAACATTACAGGCACATCCTTCTGGTAAAAAATGCAAAATTTTCAAGTCTTTCAGCTTTGCTTTTTGCTCTTGATCTTCACTATATATACCTGGCTAAAAGCAGCCGGCACTGCTGTGTACAGCAGGCTGTGCCCTGCTGTGAGATTCTCCAGGCTGTGTAGAATAACTTTCAGGATGTGCTTAACCCCAAGTGACTCCACTTTATAAAGCAACAGTTTGCACCATTCGTAATACAAATACCACTGAAGAATGACTTGGGTAACTTGCGTGTACAATCAGATAACCACTGATGTTGGACATGACAAAATAGCACAATCATAAGGCATAAACTGATAAATAATCTTTCTGATAAAAATCACTACCTGTCACCTTATCAATTTAAGTCAAGGACACACAGACACATGATGTATCTGAGTCAGATCAGACAAACCAGGCCCGCACACTTACAAGGCACACCAGACTGTGAAATGATGGGCACCCTCACTGGGGTCATACAGAAGGAGGGGTATAGGGGGGTCCCTGGTGAATGAATGCATCGAAGGGTAGCCAGGCCTAGAACTCTGGCTCTGTCTTACCCAACTCCAGCTTGGCTTGCTCTCGGGGCTCCATGCTGCCCACCTGAACTGCCTGCCTGCTCTAGCGAGGGCTCCAAACAAACCGAACAAGCCTCCTCCGAAAAGCTCTGGCTGCCCGGTAATCGTATCTGAATGCCTGTGGTGATTCTTCACACCTCTGCAGACTCTGTCTTGGCTTTCAGTTCTTCCTCCTGGAACCCTTCAGCCAACTGTTAGCATTTGCTTAGCTGTTCTCCAACCTGCACAGCATATCATTGTGTGAGTGTGATGTATGACTATTATAGATAATAATTAAGACTGGAATTCTAACCTGTGATTGCCAGGCTCACTGGCTACTGAGTGATCCTTGATTACTTGGCCTGAGGATGACAAAATCAAAATGAAAAGTTAAGTAAAGAATGATAAAGTATTGTGATGAGTTAATTATGTGCCCCAGGAAATTTTAGGCAGCATAAAAGGACAGGAAATGCTCAGAATAAAGAAGATATGTTAGAAAAATGACTTGACCAACCACAGCAAGGATATCTTCTTACAAGGTCTTCCCGTAATGTTTAGAGACACAGAGTTTTCTTTTTCCTTTTTTGTTACGGTTGTTTTTTTCTTTCTAGAACTCACATAAAATTAATATATGTCCATTCAGAAAGTTAAAATATAAAAAGGTACATGATGAATTTTAACCATCATCCATTCTGACCTGATTTTATACAGCCCAACTCACCAGTCTCTAAGGGTAACCCAGGATGATATTTGGTGTGGAGCACAAAGTAAGTACCTGCCTGAAGTGACCAAAGATGTGAACAGATATTACTGGCTAAATCGAGCACAGTAGATTCAGAGGAGGCAAAAGCGAACACCAAGTCTAGACATGTCAGAGATACGAATTAAGGTTAGTGGTACAATGTCAACAAGATGGAAGCCAGTGGGGTTTAGATGCCTTGAGTCCCAGCTAGAGTCTGATACTGTCCTAGGCAGGCAGGTTTGTGACTCGGGGGAGCCTATCGGCTGCTGACATCTAAACGAGGGCTCAATCTGTAGGCTTTTAGAAACCTGTATGAGAACCACTTCAGGTTTTTGTCAAATACAGACACAAGCCAAACCTTACGAATAAAGAATCTCTGAAGTTAGATTCAGAGTTATGCATTTTCAACAGCTCAGATCATTCTTATGTACACTCAGACTTGAAAATCACCTGTCCACACTGACTGCCAAGAGGCCTGGTGCTACAGAAACTCCTGCCTAGGAGTGCGGGGTCTTCCTGTCTCTTCAAAAAAGTCCTTTTATTCAGTAATTAGAAAGAAACAAGGGTTGGGGATTTGGCTCAAGTGGTAGAGCGCTTGCCTAGCAAGTGCAAGGCCCTGAGTTCGGCCCCCGGCACCCCCCAAAAAAAAAGAGAGAAAAAGAAACAATTGAGGTCCAAAGGCCCTGTCCCCATTCTTCCCTCTAGCTTTCTAAAAGCCCGAATTTAATGGGATAATTTCATCAATGGCATGAAGCACTTCAGATCAACAATATTTTATAAATGAATTCAGCTATTAGCTGTCAAAGCTAAGTGGAATAAAATTTAGCTTCATTTAAAACATCATCTTTCTTTATTACAGTAGTATTCTTTAAACTAAAACAAAACCAAAAGGGGACTCATCATACGTCCCGTTCTCAAATTCTCACAGCATATTCTAGGAGGTCTAAAGCTTTCAGTAATGTGCTGCTTCCTGCTTCCCAAGTTCTGGGCCAGCGTTGAAGCAGCAGAAACCATCAAGCATGGCTTTTGGTTGGAGGCCGATAACACAGAGAACAGACTTCATGTGAGTAAAGCAGATTAAAACCAAGAAATTACAAAAGATAAACGCTGAATATGAATCAACAAAATATCAGTTGTTTTCAAAGGAGGCACAACTGAAATTCATAACAAGGTATAAGATTTAAGAAATATAAAATAGTCTTCCCAGCCGGGATGTGGGGGCGCCTGTCTAATCTCAGCACTTTGGGAGACCAAGGCAGAAGGATCACTAGATGGAGCCCAATGTGGGCAACTTAGCGACTTAGTGACTCAAAAATTTTATTAAAAAAAAATTTTTTTTTAATGGCTTGGGATCTAGCTCAGTGTGAAGATCTTGGAGTTCAATCCCCAGTACCCCAGTCATCTTTGTCTTCTTCCTCTTCCTGCTGCCTGCTGCTCCCCACTCCGCCCCCCTCCTCCTTCTCTTCCTCCCCCTCTTCTTCTTCCATTCTTATATACAACAACACATACTCAAATATTAGATCAAATTCTGAAATTCTAAAATACAAAAACATATGTAACAAACTTATAAAAGATTTATAAAGGCATTAGGAAGCTAATACCTGAATATGGGCTTAGAAAATACTTACGTTAAATTAGCTTAGAAGAGAAGTGAACCTACTTCACGTGTAGCCAAGTAGAAAAGTCGAAACAAAAATCTGTTCGATGTGATATTAAGTTGGTTTGTCTTCTCTAGGCCTCGGCATTTGGCTTTGTCGTGTAGCCAAAAATTCAATAACAATTTATAGAAAGTTTCTTTGACTCAGATCTTTACAAAAACAGAAGCCAAATGTTCCAACCAAGTCCACATCGTGGATAAGAATGACGCATAATTTCTTTTTCAGTTAACTCAGGCATGTTCATACGCATCAAACTATTTAAAATACAGCAGTAGAGTACAAAGTGGGTGCGTGACGATGTGTTGAAACAGCTGAGCAACTCTGTGCCAGCGAAGTATGTTAGATGTGGAGGCTACAGAGCAGTTCAAACAGATGAAACTCCTGCCATCGCACAATTTAGAGTCTAGTGAGGAAAGTCAGACAACGAACATAATAAGTAAGTAAATGAAATATTTCAGATAGCAGTAAGGTTTTGGAGAAGAATAAAACAAAGAAGGGGATAAGAAAGATGGACCAGAATTTTAATTCTAAGTGAAAAGAAAAAGACAGATCTCGACGAGAGAGTAATAATTGACAAAGGCTTGAAGGAACATGAAGCTATGTGGGAAAATCTTTCCACCCAAGAAACGAGCAAGGACACACACCCATAGTGGGGTGTTGTTTGAGCAAAAGTAAGAGACCAGAGTAAACAAATGGCAGTAAATACCAATGGGCACAGAAGTCAGTCTTCCAGGGGCTGGGACCCAGGAGCCTGCATGCGGGTGGCGGTGTGGCATCCGTGAGGGGACTTGGCAGCTGAGTGCCCGCGTGTTAACAGGACCCGCCTTGCTCCTCTGGTGACAATAGGTGGTGGTAAGAGAGAGCCAAAAGGCATTGATGGGGCTACTGCCCTCGTCCAGGGAGGGGCGACTGTGGCAATAGAGTGGTGAGGGTTGGAAAGGTTTATTTTGAAGATAGAACCAATATGATTTGCTGAAGGATCTGGAAGTGAGCAATGAGAACAAAAGGGGAAATGAAAACGCCAAGGATTTCAGCCTGAGCAACTGCAGGATGAAGTGGAGATGAGGCAAGCTTTCCAGGCGAGTCTGTCTCTCAAGTGTTTTCAGGGCCATTTGCACAAATGGAGGCCACAGAAGGGTCAGCTTGGCAGCCACGTTAAAATGCCAGCGTCAGAACAGTGAGTATTCCTTCCTAACTCGAAATTAATTTCTTTTTATTTTAAGTAACTCTCCTTTGGGCTAGTTTTATAAATGGGAATTGATTTTTTGATATCGTGATTTAACGTGTGTTACCCAGAGAGCACCTGGGTAACTTCATTAAAAGGCCAAGCTAGGCCAAACCACGGAGCGCTGGAGGGATTCAAGTAAAAAGAATGGTGACTCAGAAATTGTCCAGAGGCTGGGAATTTAGCTCAGTGATTAGAGTGCTTGCCTTGCAAGCACAAGGCCCTGAGTTCAATCCCCGGCACCACCAAAAAAAAAAAAAAAAAAAAAAAAAAAAAGAAAGAAATTGTCCAAAGTTGCTTTCACTCTGGCTGCCTGCCAAACCAGCCAACAAGCAGGGCAAGGAACTGACAGCAAATAGGGCTCCCTGTGAGGAAAAGCAGCTTTCTCCTGCCTTTTAATCTCTCACAGACCAAATTCAGTGGTTGATAAGACCATGCAAAATTTAGAATATTACACACAAGAGAAGAAATCAGAATCCATGAACTGTTTTGCTATGATTCTAGGGGAGGGACAATATCAACACTGCAAGGTGCAGCCAGTACAAGATTAGACAATCTCCACATGTCCCAGTTCTGTAATTAACACGGGTTTCCCATCCACATGGAGCAAAGAGACGTGAGTGAACAGTGTCCTCCACAAAAGTGACCATTGAAGGGAGTTATCTTGTTATCATCCAATTAGGATAAAAGAAATCATTACATATTTCAGCTCATGTCGATATCACTAGATATCCAAATCTTGAAAGACCAGCTAGTTTATTCACCATTGGTAATATATTCAGGGGCACAACTGTCTCAGAAATATTGGACAGACCTAAATTCAAGGCTAAAACAAATTTCATCTTTTAAAACAAAGAACCTTCATTTTTTTAAACAAAGAACCAATTCTAATTCTTAGAATTGCATTACCCATTACATAGCAAAATTCCAATCGTGATAGCATCCTGAAAATGTAATTACAACCGATGCTTTTCCATTTTAATTTTGTACTTTATCTGTAAAAGACGCTGGCTTCAAATTGCTTTCTTGTGTCCATCCAGGTCCTCTAGTCAGTATTCGTGGAACTCACTGGAATATAAAGTAGAGGAGGAAAAGGAATCTGGGAGGGTCTTTTACACTCCACCAAGGGATGATAGTTAACCACGATGCAAATCAATTATTTAATGAAACATTCTTCCAGTATGCCAGGAACTTTGTAAACATAATCAATGTAATCATTACTCTCTTATTTCTAGTTTCTAGATGGGACAACGAAACTACAGAAAGCCTCAGTCACAGAACCAAGCTCACACGGGAAGTTCACAGTGGAGACAGGATTCAAACTCAGGTACTTTAGCCCCAGACTGCCTCTAACCACTGCACTCAGACGGTCTACACTCAGCCCCTGTTAATTTGAATTTCTCATAGAAAGTGATAGGAATAAAGTAAGTAGGCGAAAGAGAAACACGCCATTCTAGATTAAAGGAGATGAGGGTGTTGTTATCAAGGCAAAGTAATTCATATATATCGCTTGATAAATGCAGTCTTTTATTTTATAACAAGAATCAGAGTCTCAGCTAGCTCTTGCACTCATATATAAAACTATTTCCATAAGGGTTGTATACGGCACCTAAAGAAAGTCAAAACTCTGAAGCACAAACACAATTAACTACTACCCTCAAATATTCATTTATGTTCACTTTCTCTACAGTAGACACCTGGCCACAGTATTAACCTTCTTACAACCAACTTATTCTACATTTTCTCTTAAGAAAACATCATTTTTCATCTTTTTCTTGTTCCACTATTTGCTGCTGGCATTTCAAATACCTTTTTCGAACTATAAAGTAAAAATTTAAAAGATTCACTCAGCTAAACATTTAAAGTGAGTAAAACAAATAGACTATTTTCTTTTTTGTTTTGTTTTTATAATTATCGAGTACCCAACATCATGGAGATTCCACCTTAATATTATTTTCCCTGGTAAAGATTCAATTCAGTACTTCGGGTAAAAGAACAAGTAGGCAGTTTGCTCACAGAGGACACTGTATACCCCCCGGGTCTCTGCACTCAATTCTCTGAGTGACTGAGCCGGCGGATAAGAAACCCTCCTCCCCAGCAGTCCCAGGAATTTAGGGATCATTTCTGAGTACTGTTAGAGAAAACAAAGCGCACCACAGTCTCTATCGTATTAATTTGCTTTTATATCATGTTCCTGAGTGTTGACATTCTGACATTCACCTCCTGAAAAGGATGATTTCCACAGAAAGATGTTTCAGTGCATCTTTCATAGGTATTCATTTACAAAAAAGCAAAATCTAAATTCTTGTCTGCCAAGCACTGTGGTGTAAACATATGTTTATATTACTTAAATTAATGCTCACACCAACTGTGTTAAGTAAATATTTGCTCAGTTTTACAGATGAGAAAATCTAAAGCTCAGGTCTTTGAAATCGCTCACTTAGAACAGCAGATCATAATAAATAAGTTCTCATTTAGACCCATAGTTGAATACTTTCCACCAGCCATAGGTGACAACTGCCTTGAACTCAGAAAGTTTTATATTCCAAATGTACACATTTAAAGTCAGCAATTGATATACAAAGAACCAAATTTAACCGTGTTAAGAAGAGTAAAGTCTAGACCAAAAACATGAAATTAAACCAATTTCCAACTTGCACTTAATGGATTACAATATAGTGACAATCAAGATAAAATGTAATCCAAAAACAGTTATTTGCATAGATTTTAGTATTACGATTAAATTAAATAATTTTTTTCCTCTACTAGATTTCTACGTGATGGTTGAATTCATCATTTAAAGCTATTCATTTTCAGTATAATTAAATTTTATAAAGACAGAAACAGGCAGAATGAATATTATCAAAATGGCCATATTACTAAAACTGATATATAGACTTAATATAATTCCAATCAAAGTACCAACAGTATTCCTCACAGAAATAGAAAAAAAAATTCTAAAATTTATATGGAACAAGAAGTTACCCTGAATAGCAAAAGCAATCCTGGGCAACAAGAACAAAACAGGAATTATCACAATCTCGTATTTCAAGTTATATTACAAAGCTACAGTGATTAAAAAAAAAAAAAAAAAAGGCAGCATAGTACCAGCACAGAAAATAGACACGTAGATCAGTGGAACAGAAGAGAGGATACAGGAACAATCTCAGGCACATTCAGCTATCTGATCTTTGACAAAGGGGTGAAAAATATATGCTGGAGGAAAGACAGCCTCTATAACAAATGGTACTGGGGAAACTGGTTACACACAGGCAGAAGATTGAATCTGGACCTTTATCTATCACTGTGTACCAAAATAAAATAATAAATCAAAGACTTAAGTAATAACATAGAAACACATAATCTGCTGGAGGATAAAATAGGTAAAACTCTTGAAGACATAGGCACGGGTAAGAACATTCTAAACAGAACTCCAAGAAATAACATCAAGAATCAACAAATGGGATTATATCAAAATAAAGAGCTTCTACATGGCAAAGGAGACAATCAACAGAATGAAGAGACAACCTACAGAATGGGAAAAAGATTTTGTCAGCTATTCCTTGGACAGAGGACTAATATCTAGAATACATAAAGAACTCAAGAGTATTTCACTTTTGAATGCTCCCTACTTGTCGGGTAGCTATCTATCATCTCTCTTCCCTCCTTTTCACCATCTTTAAATAAATTGTCTTCTCTTAGCTTAAAAAAAAAAAAAGAACTCAAAAGAAATAAGATTCCCAAAATAAAAAACCCAATTAAAAAATGGGCAACCGAAATGAATAGACTCTTCTTGGAACTAAAAATAGCTAATAAGTACAGGAAATAACATTCAGCAACTCTGGCCATCAGAGAAATGCAGATTAAAACGACACTGAGATTCCATCTCACTCCAGATAGAATGATAATCATCAAGAAATCAAATAACAAATGGTGGCAAGAGGCTGTGAAGAAAAAGGCACTCTTCTACATTTCTGGTGGGAATGTAAATGAGAGTAACCATGATGTAATTCAGTATGGAGATTCTTCAAAAAACTAACATTACAAATTCCATTGACCCAGCTATTCTCCTTCTAGGAATCTCCCCCAAAGAGTTAAAGACATCCTACCACAGTGACACCTGCACACACATGTTTATAATAGCAAGACTGATAATATCTAAATCTTGGAAGTGGCCCAAATGTCCACCACCAGATGAATGGAGAGAGAAAATGTGCTATTTTTTCACAATGAAGTACTACTCTGCCATAAAGAAGGATAGATTTGAGTTATTTGTAGGAAAATGGATACATGCTGAGACCATAATAATGTTAAGTGAAATAAATGAGACATACAAGTTTAAATATTGCACGGTTTCTCTTGTATGAGAAACTCAAAATACAAAAGATTTAAAAAGCAACGTAAAAGATCATAAGAAGTAGGAATATAGATCTTTTTCAAATGGGTAGGGCATCGAGAGATGGAGGGCGGGGGAGACGGGAGGGAAAGGGATGAAAAGGGGATTAAGATGTGTTGTGTACATGTACCAACTTCACTCAAGGAATGTGAACAGCATGGACTGTAAACATGTATTAATAAATTAACAAAACATACCTTCCTTCTTTTAAAAAAAATTGAAGAGAAAAATAAAAAACGTACAATAGGAAAGCGATGATAAATCTTTTACAAATGTGAAGGAGATCTAGAGATGGATGAGGAGGAGGATGGAAAGGGAAATAAAAAGAAATACAATGTTTTCTGTACATGCACAAACTCTGCACAATGAATGTAATCTCTATGTACTGCAAACATTGACTGACTAAAAAAAGACGGGAAGCGCCATGCTTGGTGTAAATCAGTTTTGCCTGATACAGCCTAATAATCATCTCCAAAGTGGCGCAGCTCTTCAGCACCACCATCCCCGTGTGCTGTCTAATTGCCCCATGGTCTGCCAGTGGCAGCTCTAGGATATGCCCACAGAAGAAAAAATAGGAAAGAACGATACAGAGACATTGTTTCTTTTATCAGGAAATCAAATTTTTTCCCGAGAAGACACCAACGCAGAATTTTTTATTTAAGTAGAAGAACAATAAATGCTTCCCTGACCCCAACTGCAAGGAGGCTGAGGGAAAATGTGCATTTAACTTTTTCTGCTTGTGTTATTAAGATAATAAATGAAAAGAAAGTTGGAAAAAACACTCGGGCAGCCCATCGAAAGTGTCTAGAGTAATAGTATTTATCCCACTTAACAGATGTAGGCAAAATAAAGACAAAAATAATCCTTCATCTCAAAGAATTTATAATAAAGTAGGCAAAATGCTTGGGTTTTTCTTGTTTGTTTTATTTTTTGCAGCACTGGAGACCAAGCCCAGGGCCTCCACACTGAGCTACATCCCTAGCGCCCCCTCCCTCCCTGAGCCATGGTCCCATTAAGCTGTTGCCTGTCCGGGCTGGACCTGAACTAGCAATCCTCCTGTCTCAGCTTTCTTGAGGTGCTAGGATTGCAGGTATCGTAACTCATTACTGAGCAAAGACCAAAACCCTTTAAAATCCAGAAAAACAGAAAGTGCAGTCGGGAGAGCTGAAGATAAGGTCATGGCCTAAGGTCAGAAATGGCAGCGCAGAGCGATCTGGTGCCTGCAGAAACATACAGAGCAGGTCGGCTGTGTGCAAGGTTCCTGGCAGGAGCCAGTCAGCTCCTGCATCTTGACAAGAGCATTTAAGGCTAGATTTCACTCTATTTAAATTTAAAAGGCCCCTTTTATCTGTCCCAATATCATCCATGTTATTAGCAGTATCGCTTACTGAAGGAAAAAATGGGTTCGCTGGCAGACAGGTACCTGCATTCTTGAAAAGGAAGTAGAACTTACCGCTTGTGCAAAAGCTAAATTACTAACTCAGCTAGTTTATTTTCGGTGTTATGTGTAGTAGAAACAAACATTATAAATAATAAAGGATACAATTGTGTATGATTTCCTATTTAATATATTGGACTATGTATATACTCTTTAAATCTTCTCCTGATAATTCTATAAAGACAACAGAAAGATGGAATGGACACATTTCTCGATGTTTATCCACTGAAAAACTGATAGAAACTATCTCAAAGTAAATTGGAGAAATGTGGAAATAAAGGAGAGAGTGCCCCTAATTTGAGGATTGGGCCAAACGAGAAGGTAGCACGGTGCCCCCGGGAATTCTTGATCTCAACAAACACTAAAGAAAATGACCAAATAGGCAAAAAAAGGCAGAGTGGCTCAAGGTTGCGGGGAAACCCTTAAAGAGCTTTCCCTTCAAGTTATAGCATTTCCTACTGCCTGGCTGAGGGGTTCAGCAGCTTGCCAATGATTTCATTCCTGCACAACCTCAGAGGAAGGCTGAGTGCTGGCAGGAGCTTTGTGGTCATAGGTCAGGATCTGTGAGGAGGCCAAGAAAGCACAACACAGCTTTCTTATCAACCAAAAAAAAAAAAAAAAAAAAAAAAAAAAACGCCAAACTACGGAGTCTACCAGCACCACCACATCAGTCTTATACTTACAAATATGGTCATATCGCGAGAACGATCAGAGATCTGGAGAAAAACAACAGGCTGAGAAAAAAAAGTCATGTTAACTTTTCTTGGTGAAGCAGAACAATTAACCATCAAAGAGAGAAAGACAGAGAGAGAAAACATAAGGAAACTTGGAAAAATAAATAGTATCCTCTGAAGAATTCTAGAAAAGATAACAACCACAAATTTTTTAAGAAAAAGAACCTGTGGGGATGAAATAAGAAAAGGTTGTTGGCAGACAGAGCTTGATGGCAAATGATAGACAGGTAGATAATAGATATCAAGCTAAGGGGCTGGGGATTTAGCTCAGTGGTTAAAGCGCTTGCCTAGCAAGCACGAGGCCCTGAGTTCGATCCCCAGCACCAAAAAAAAAAAAAAAAGATATCAAGCTAAATAGCAAAATGGACACAATTTAAATCACAATAAGGGGTTTAGAAAGCCAAAGAATGTCTTCAGAACATATTGCAAAATATCAAAGAAAAAGAAAATTTTCTGAGAAAGGTTATTTTTAACTTTTAACATGATATTCAATATCTATGTAATAGAAATTCAAAAATTGGAAAACATAAGGCTAGTAGTGTTGCTTAGTGGTAGGCAGAATACTTGCTTGGCACATGCAAGGTGCTGGGTTTGGTCCCCAGCAATGTGGGAAAAAAAAAAAAAAGCAAAAAGAAATATATATTTGAGGAAAATTTGTTTCAGCTGAAGATAAACTCATGTCTCTTATTTATACCTCAAAATTTATTTAGTTCCTATTAAGACTCAGTCACACTGGCACTGAGTACAGTTTTGGCTTTGAAGAAACATCCAAGAGCCAGAAGCTAATATTGGAAAAGAGTACACAGCTGGACACAACCTGGGAAAACTTTTGAACTCTAAGAAAAGAGAGAAAATTGTGTAGTCTCTGGGGGCGGGGTAATGGCATAGAGCAAATTTCAGTACAGTACTTGGTAAGGAGAAAATCAACCAATGTCTGTAGAGGACCAAGGGAAAATGTTTTTGAAGCCAAAATTCTTTATCCAGATAAACTATTTTTCGAGGATGAGGACAAAATAAAGACATTTTCCAAAACACAAGGACTTGGAACATTTTCTACTTGTCTCAGTCATGATTCTTTCAGGTGCAAGTGAACTAAATCTAATCCAAGCAGGTGTAAAACAGAATTTTATTGGTTCATAAAATTGGGAAGGGTGGATGAGCCTCAGACACGACTGCACCCAGGTCTCAGCTGTTAGCAGGAACCTCTCTCTCCTCCTCCACTCCTCTCCCCATTCCTTTGCTTTTTTTGTATGTAGCAGCATGATTCTCTCTCCTACTGAATATATCCCTCCATGTTGCAGGAGAAGGAGAAAGTATGATTTAAAAAGTACTCTGCTTTTATGTTATCCCACTAGTATGGAAGAAGAAGGATGAGGAGGACAAGAGTGAAGAGGAGGAAGAAGTGGAGATCCATATGTATAAGTTCCCTGGAAAGACTCTGATCTAACTTGAGTCACAGGCTCATCTTTTGAAGAAAAACAATCTCTATGCTTGGGTGATGCTCTGGTGCGACCGAGCAGAAGTCAGTTGGGTACCTCTGTCTGTGACTAGCCGCTCCATGTGGTCCACGGAAGGGACGGGGCTAAAGGAGCAATTTTCTAAAGCAGTGTGTGTGATTTCCAGAAGAAGGTAGAAGAGACAATAGGCAGCCAAAGGAACAGCAATGCATTAGCACCTATGTATCCTCTCTGAGGGGAAAAAACAACAAAGATCCAGAAAAAGGAAAATGTAATAATAAGCGAAGAAACGAGCAAAATGTGTTGTTAGGTCCAGGCAATACTGAGACTGTGCTTGTGAAGTAAAATAAGAATATATTTGTAATTTTTGAGAAATGAGTTCTAAAAACAGAACAGGCTTTTTAAAAAACTGAAAAATGCTGGATGATTCAACATTGTGGAGAAGGAAAGAGAGGATGGAGAGGGAAAAAAAGGACCCTAATGATCTCATCCCATTTGAGCAACTAAAAGAGGGAAGTCTTATATATACATTGTTTAATTACCTATGTTAATGACAAAACATATAGTCATATATCTGTTTTTAAGGAAGCACTAAAATAGTGGTTCTTAATGCTGGTTGCATTTTTAAATCATCTATAATTTGTTTTATAGAAACAAATGCTAGGCCCCAGGCTGAATGATTCTTCAGTAGATCTGGCCTTTAAACTTGGAAGCAACATATTTTAAAGTTCTGTGTATGATTCTAATGCTTTGTTATAATTGAGACTCACTTACTAATAGAACTGGGATTTAGAATTTCTAAAATACTAGAAGTGGGAAATAAGAAAAATTATCACCCAAGGCAAGTCAAGAAATGAGTTAAATGTAGGCAAACAAAAAAAGCATAATGAATGGAAAAATAAAATACCGAAGAAGAAAAGAGAAAATAAAATGAAATAGCAGAAAAGAGAAAACCTATAAATGATTACAGTAAATAGAAGTAGGGTTCCCCTAACCAAGAAGATCTCACAGAAGACTTAAAAATAAAAAGAAACAATCCACTTTTATGTAATTCTTTTTTTGGGTATTGGAGCTAGAACTCAATCCTTTTGTTGATTTTTAATTTTGAGACAGGTTCTCACTAAGTTGTAACGTTGCTCAGGTCGGGCTTGAACTTGTGATCCTCCTGTCTCAGCCTCCCAGAGTGCTGAGTTTATAGGCCTGCACTTCCATGCCTGACTATATAATTCTTTTTATTTAAAAAATTTTTAAAGAGATGGTACAAAGAGACTCAAAATAATGGAAATATCAAGACATTCCTGTAAAATAATATCGAATTTAAGTCAAAAGTAGCAATGTTACTATCAAAACTGAATGTGGGGCAAAATCATTATTTAATCATGCAGTGGGCAATTTTAAAAACTATGTTACAAAATGCAGCAACACTAGTATAGACCACAAAATGAAGCAATACATCCCGAAATTAATGAATAGAAATGCCATTAACTCCTTGCCAAGCTCAGAGTCTCACTACCGAGGCCTAAAACTGGCCCCTCCAGTGACACCCCCAAGCCCAGACTGCATTCTTGATCCTAACAGGGTGCTCAGACAGGGGAGGGTGCGAATGTGACACGTGGTGGAGCAAAGAGTTGCAGAGCGCCCAAATTCTCACACCTGCTGGGTGAGGGTGGCAGCCGGTGGCCAAAATCTAATAGGAAGATGAATTAAGGGCTCCCATGACACAAATTTCACTCAAACAAACTGTAACGTGCAGGCCTTCCTGAGAATGTCCTCTATTCTAAGCGTGCCATTTTGCATGAGAAGGTGACATGTAGTTTATTTATCAATTCACGGGGCGGCTTACAGTGCAGGACAGAAGGAGGGCAGACGGGAAGTGCAGGTACAGACTGGAAGGGATCCCTGAAGCTGCTGGGAGCGCTGGGCCAAGGTGACTGGCCTCGGCTTCTTGAGGGTCCACCTCAACCCCCTGCACACTCAGTCGTCTCCTTGTCTGCTGCCGACCCACAAACCTCCTGCATCGGCCTTCTATTTCTCCTGCACGCCTAGCAGACCCAGGAAGACGTAGCTGTGGTGGGGACCCTGCTCCCACCGCAGCCTTCTGAAGGGGAGGGTGGCTTTTCCCCCACAGCCCCTCCACCCCTGAGCCTGGACGGAGGCAGAGGCCCTTTGAGTCGCTCCTTGTGACCTCCTCCTTCCTCGTCCCTAAAGCCCACACCTTTGAATATCAAGTCACAAAATTATATCCCCCTCTACACATCTTTGTTGCTGGCATCTGTAGGTCTCCAGGTCCTTCTCACTTCTCAACAATTTTAGCCTGGATCGCTCTCATTTCCAATACTGCCCCCTTTCTTAACTCTCAGTGATTTCAATATAAGGGCACATATTCTTTCTGCACTCTAGCCTCTTAGTTATTTGTCTCTTTTGACTATAGTAGGAAAACCCCACACTACCTCCGCTATTCTTCCCTGCTGTCATATCACAGACACAGCAACCTCTCCATGATCCCAGCTCCACACATCTCACTCTGATGACAATCGCTATCTGGCCAGTTCGTTTCCTAGTCTCCCTAGTCCAGTCAACCCGAGATTACACTGGGCTGTCCAAGCCATTAAGTCCACCACCCTTTCCCTGCCCCTTATTTCCTTCTGATGCCTTTTCTTCCCACCCAGTTTAGACTACACCACCCTGATAATCATTCCTTGCATAATCCTTGACTTCCTTCTTTGTCCTTTTTCTCTGTTTTGAATGCACCCGGCCAAGTCATGCCCCTGTTTACATTCAATCCTTTACCTGCTCTGAGCCTGAACATGTGAAGGGTCACACGACTGGAAAAGAATCCCAAAGAATCCCCACTCATGGCTGCTCTTCCTTCAACACTCAACACGCTGAACCTCCAAGGGGACCTGAACAGACCCCAGACCCCGAGCCCACTTTCTCTCTGACTGTCCTAGAGAACCAGTCCACGTTGTCTTTGTTCTTCGGAAACCCCATAAAGACCTCCTTCCAAACACCAATCTCGGCAGAACACCACCCTCCTACATTATGGAAGATGCGAAATAATCAAAAGAGAACATCGAGAGATTCGCAGTCACATCTGCACCCTCCTGCTTTCTCACTGTTAGCAGGGGTAAGAGATCATCAAGCTGAATAGCTAACGCCAGTTCCTCCACGAGTGCCCTACACACCCTCCTCTCCTACTACTAGCCATTCTTTCCTTTGCCTCCCACATAAATCTTTTTACTTTGCTAATTTTCTAGCATCATAAAACAACTATTATCTCCCCCATGTTTAAAAAGATCTTTTTTCTCTTCCTCCTTAACTACCACACTCATTTCTCCGCTCCTCTTCGCCATAAAATTCCTCTAGCAGCCGCTGTCTGCTTCTCTCGCAGTATTTCTTAGCCTCGCATCAATCGGCGCTTGTAAGATCGCTGCATTGAAACTTCTGCTCCAGGCCACCAGTGACCTCCGCGGGCACCCAGAAGGGACGGGCAACCCTCACCACCCGGCTGGCTTTCAGAACATCACATTTCCTTGGCTTTTCTATCATCTCTTTATCTTCTTTGATGGTTTGTCCTCTTTTCAAACCCATTTCATATCCAATCTTTCGTCCCCCTCTCTTCGCTCAGCGCTCACCCCTTTGGTGATTGTGTCTGTTCTTGTGACTTTAAACACCTTCCACGAGCGCTCGACTCACAGAATCGTATTTATAACACAGAGGTCTTTCCCAAACTCCAGATCTGTAAGTTACTTCATCAGCAACATTTCTCCTGGACTATCTAATTAACATCTCAAACAGTGTGTCTAAAGTTAAATTCCCAGTATCAACTTCCAAACCTCCTCAGCCCTCAACTACTTCCTCTAGTGTGACAGTGTCCTTCAAGTCACAGAAGTTATACTCAGTGTCCTCCTTAAATTTGGCTCCTTTCACTCACACCACAAATCCCATGTCAGAAAATCCTTTTACTTCCATCTTCAAAATATATGCACAATAAAACGAGCTCTTACCAACTAGACCGCCACCTCCTCCTAAACTTCTTTCTCACCTCCTGACAGGTCTTTTTCTTGTTTTTTCCTCCCCACCAACAATGAGGGGTGGTGGTGCTGGGGATTGAACTCAGGGACTCGTGCTTGCCAGGCAAGTGCTCTACCACTGAGCGAAATCTCCAATCTCAACAATTTTCAAACAAATCACCTGAGTAATCCATTTTAATCATACACCAGCTCTTTTTTACTCTCTCACCTCCTCAGGTCTTCACTAGCATCTTAATTTGCCAATGAGCTGACCCAGAGCACTTTCCCACAGCCCCCTCTCCCACCCACACAGCCCCCCACCCACACACAGCCTCCCACCCACACAGCCCTCTCCCTGAACCCGTCTGCTTCGACTTAAGACCTGCTACATGGTATAAGGTTTATTTATTTGCTATGTTTCTTGTTTATTGTCTGTCTGCCTCTGCTGACAGATAAGGTTCATAAGATCAGAAAATGTTGTCTATTTTGTTCACTGTTGCATTCTAAATGCCTAGAATCAGTGTCATGCAAAATAGTTACCTAACGAATATTTTTAATGAATAAATTAAGTCCCTAAATTGTTATATAAAGGGAGAATATGAAGCTCTTGAGCAGCTGTTTTATAGTAGTGCTTAAATATTAATTGCTACCATTTGTTAAATGTCTATCATACAACAGTTACCTTGTTTGGTAACTTACAGACTTTACTTATAATTCCAACTTTAAAAACCTGAAAGATCTTACCATCAAAAATTTGCAGATGAAGGAGTAGAATCTAAGAGGTTATTACAAGTTGGAACCAGATCTCTCAAACTCCAAACCCATGTTCTTTCTGTGACAATATGTGCTTCTGCTTTCAGTTTATACGTTTAACACCCTTTTTGGAAATGCACAGTATGATTCAACCAAAAATCATGGTACATTTATTTTCATCTCTTGCTTGTCTCCTTTTCCATTACAAAACCACAATGCAATCTTGAATATGTCCGTTTATGTCAAAGAAAAAGGTACCATTCTATATTTTGCCACAGTGTGCAAGTCAGAGGGAAATATTAAATAATGAAATATTAGGTCAGAAAAACGAATATCTAACACAGACTCTGTCATCAGTGAAGCGCAAATGTGGCACATCCTTATTGGTAGAGAGATTTTTTCTCCAGATGAGCCAGGACATCTTTTTAAATTCTATGATTTCCGAAACTGAAAAGACTTTCATGGATGCGGACCTAGCAATGTTATAAAATTTAAAGACAAAGAATGTTGAATCTATATCTTATTTTATCTTCCATCGATATATTGTTTTTGTTTTTACCTTTAAATTTTTGGTCCATTTTGACTTTAGTTTAGTACATGGTGAGAGGTACGGATCTAGATTCGATCTTCTACATGTGGATAGCTGATCCTCCCAACACATGTGTTAGAGAGGGCGCCTCTTGTCCAGTTGTAGGTTTTGGGCCCCTTTATCAAAGACTAAATAGCCGAATGTGGCTGGGGTTGTTTCTGTATCCCTTGTTCTGTTCCATTAATCCATATACCTGTCTTTGTGCCAATACCTTGCTATTTTTAATCATTGTAGCTTTGTACAGTTATTTGAAGTCTTGGATTATGATGCCTCCAAAGCACCCAGTCAAAAAATGGGCAACAGAAATGAATCAGCTTTTCTCAGAAGCAGTACAAATGGCCAATAAATACACTGTTATGGTTTGTGTCTAGATGTCCCCCCAAAGCCTCATGTGGTAAGAGATAGCTGGATCTAGAGTGTGTGATTACTAAATTGATCCACTGATCGGTTTGGCATTGTTCTGCTGAGATCAAGGATGTGAGACTGAAATTGGGGGCGGGAGTGCGGGCTGCCCTGGGGGCAGGTAGCCTAGATAAAGATACAGGAAGAAGCTTAACTAGCTGCTTGTTTGCATTGCTTATTTGCATACATTCCTTGCATTTTCCTCACTTTACTTTGCAGCCGGCCGGCTGCCGGTCTGCCACGCGCCCGCCCTGCTTCGGATCCAGCGGACTATAGACTGAAACCTCTGCAGACTGTGAGCTAATAAACCTTTCTTCCCCTAACTTTGGGTGTTGAGTATTCTGTCCCAACAACGAGAGAAAAGTAACTAAAACATACACGAAAAAAATTCAATATTTCTGGCCATTAGAAACGTGCAAGTTAAAATAATACTGAGATTCTATCTTACTGCAGAAAGAATGACAGTCAGCAAGAAATGAAATAATAAGAAATGCTGGTGAGACTGCAAGGAAAAGGGAACATTTCTACGTTGTTGGTGGGAGTGTAAACTAGTACAACCATTATGGAAATCGATATGGAGATTCCTCAAACAACTAAAACTAGAAATTCCATTCAATCCAGCTATT
>PVJO010020916.1:0-31050 GCA_004026905.1 Hystrix cristata
CAGTGCGGGTCACAGCACACCAACAGGACGAGCCCTGCCCTGGAGCTGCCAGCTGTACCCTCGGGTCAGCCAGGCCTGGAACAGATGATGCTTAAGCCAAACAAGGAGCAAAGTGCTAAGCGCCCAGGGCGCAGGAGGCGCTGGGAGAAACGTGGCTGGTGGGGGGGACTGGGGAAGATTCAGGAAGGGGGAGCAGGGAAGCTGGGTGTTGGAGGGGAGCTCATGAGGAAGGGCGGAGAGGCGAGGGGAGCTCGGCCCAGGACAGCAAGGAGCTGGACCCTGCTGGGGGCAGCTGCAGGTGCGTTGGGCAGAGCCTGATGGTGGGCAGTGGTGAGCGCCTGTGCCTGACAGAGGGCCGAGCAGCCTCCTTAGACTCGGGGCCAGGACTGAGCCGAGCCCGAGAGGGACACAGAGAGTCCATTCTGTCCCCACCAGCACTTTCCAGTTCTCAGCGTGCTGCTTCTGGTGAACACAGCCTGGCTGAAGGCTGGAGCAGCACACTCTGCCTGTGGTGTTGCAAGGAGGAAGCAGGCAGGAATGTTAGATGAAAAGCAAGAAATGAGGCCCTGTCACAAAAAAACCAAGACGTAATAAATAATAAATAAAGTTCTGCAGTGGACCATGACTATAGTTCAGTTGTAGGGCAATTGGCCAGTATGTTGAAGACCCTCAATTCTGTCACCAGTATCTCAAAACAAAACAAAATAATGAACAGATTTGAAAAGTCAGATTTTCAAATTAATGTAAAGGAAGATAGGCAAAGGGAAAATTAGTAATGAAGTACAGATAGAAAATGAAACAACAAGCCTGGTGTGATGGCCCATATCTCCCTACACTCAGGAGGCTGAGACAGGAGGATCGCCCTGAGTTCAAGACCTTGAACAGATGTGAACTCCCTAGGTTCCATCTCCAGTTCCACACATGAAAAAAGATCAACATTTCGGGTGTGGAAAAAATGGTCAGTTGTAGAGCACTTTCCTAACACACTTAAGGCTCTACATGATATATCCCTCACTCTCACCCCCTAAAAAGAAAAGGTAGATTTAATTTTTAAGAAGACAAATCCCAACTATGTGTACTTAATACAAAATCCACTTTAAACCAAGATGTATCATGTACAGGTACAAAATAACCATGTTGATTATGATCATTATGTATGCAATGTACCAATACATGTTCTTGGTAAAAAATAATAAAAAAAATTTAAAAAAAAATCCACTTTAAGTGTAAAGACACATGAAGATGTTAAAGAAAACTGAAGTAGAGCCAGGAGTGATGATGCATGCCTATAATTCCAGCACTTAGGAGGCTGAGGCAGGAGGATCACCACAAGTTTGGGGCCGGCCTGGATTACATAGCAAGACCCTGTCTAAAAAAAAACAAAAAAACAAACAACAAAAATAGACTTTAAAACAAGGAACAGAAAAAAAAAGAACAAAAATAAAAATAAAACAAGGACCATCATGAGGAATAAAGTAGGATATTTCCTCATCATAAAAATGTCAATTCATAAGGAGGTGTTACAATCCTAAATGTGCATACCGATATTCCTCGCACTTCAAAAAAATGAAAACATTCCTTGAAACACACAAATTACCAAAAGTGATACAATAAAAATAGAAAACCTGAATAGCCCTAAATCTACCAAAGGATTTGTGTTCCTAACTATAACCTTCACACAAAGAAAACTCAAGACCCAGATAATTTCACTAAAGATTCTGTCACAATAGGGAAGATACAATATCAATTATATGAAAATAATTTTGGGAAATAGATGAAAATTTCTCTCCCCATTATTAAAATCACTATTAGCCAGATTCCAAAATTTTAAAAGATAAGAAAAGTAAAGACCCATAGCCTTGGGCTGGGAATTTAGCTCAGTAGTAAGAGTGCTTGCCTTTAAGCATAACGCCCTGAGTTCATTCACAGCACCAAAAAAAAAAAAAAAGACCCATAGCCTTCATGAAGATAGATGCAAAACTCCTAAGGACATTATTAACAAATGGACTCCAGCGATTTATAAAAGGGATACTGTACCATCCATGATCAAGTGGGGCTTAACCCTAAAATTCAAATTGGGTCAATAGTCCAAAATCAGTCATTCTAAGTCACCACATTCACAGAAAAGAGAGACAATATGAATTCCCAGCAGAGACACCGTCCATAATTTAAAAGCCCTCAACCAACCAGCTCCTTCTCTGGCAGTAAGCCAGAAGTCAACCTCCCAGCCTGAGACAAAGCCTCTGGAGCTCTCAGCAACACCACACACCAGAAGAGAGCAGAGGCAAAACCCTTGGGAAAGAAGAGGTCAGACCGGCTGGGGTTTGTGGTGCGGTTTCTGTGGTGCCGGGATCCAACCCAGGACCCAGCACATGCTAAGGAAGTAAGCCCCCCCTACGGAGCTACACCCGGACCCCCAAGACTCTCTGTACTCTAGGACTGTGTAAATAAAACATTCTAAGGAATCTCTGAAAAACAAAAAAGATGCAAGAACTAGTAAGTGAATTTATCAAGGTTGCAGGGTTAAAGGATATTTTTTTTTTCGTGGTGCTGGGGATCAAACTCAGGGCCTTGTGCTTGCAAGGCAAGCACTCTAACCACTGAGCTAAATCCCCAGCCCAGTTAAGGGATATTTAGAAAGTCTTGAATCTTGTTCACTTTCCACAGAAGCAAATAATAATTGAAAAAAGAAGATCTATTCTACATATAATTCTTGCTCACTTAGGAGGTTTGCCCATATTTTCTGCTAGGTTTCATTTTGTTTTGTTTTTTTGACTCTTGGGGATTGAATCCATGGATCACTGAGCCACATGTCCAGAACTTTTTATTTATTTTTGAATTTGAGACAGGATTTCCCAAAACTAAGCAGGCTGGCCTCAAAATGTATGATCCTTCTGCCTCAGCCTCCCTGTAGCTAGGATTACAGTTGTGTGTGATCACAATCAGTTATTTTAGACAATGGCTTATCCTTTCATACCCTTAACAGAACATTTTGTAGTTGATGAGGTCCAATACAATATTGTTTTTTCATTTACGAATTCATCTTTTTATGTTATTTCTAAGAACTCTGAACCAAGCCCTAAGTCCAAGACATTTTCTGCTATGTTATTATCTAAAAGTTTTAAGCATTTTGTATTTCACATTTAAATCTATGATCCAGGTGTTGGAGGTTTAGCTCAGAGGTAGAATGTTTGCCTAGCAAGCACAAGGCCCTGAGTTTGATCCCCAGCACCCCACAAAAAAAATAAATCTATGATCCATTTTTGAGCTTTTGGGGAGGTGCTGGGGATCAAACCCAGGGCCTGTACTTGAGCTTATTTTTGTATGAAACTTTATGATTGATGGGTCCTTATATCCCTCCCTCCTTCCGTTCTGGTAATTTTACTTTTATTTATTTATTTATTTTTCCATTCTGGTAATTTTAGATAGGGTTGTCATTTTAATATTGATTTCCAGTTTTCTTTCATTTGTAATTTTAAACTTGGTAGAATAAAGAAATACTATTGATTTGTGTATGTTTATCTGGCTTCCTGCAACCTTACTGAATTCACTTATTAGTTTGGGAGGCATGGAGTGCGGGCTTGTTTTGGGCGATGGTGGTAGTTTTCATTTTGTGATATTTCCTAAGTAGACCATCATGCCATCTGCTAAAAGAAATGTTTTAATTCTTCCTTTCCAATCCCTATTCCTTTCATTTCTTTCTCTTGTCTTATTGTGCTGGCAGTAACTACCAGTACCATGTTGACTGACAGGTAAGAGTAGACACCCTTGCCTTCTTCCTGGTATTAAAGGAAACAGTTAATCAAGGTTGTATGCATTTAACACAGGACACCAGTGGCAATTTCAGTTTTAATTGTCATATGGAAGAATATGCCCACCCAATTCAGTTTGGTACATAAGGCCCATGTTGTAGTTTTGCACTCCTGCTTAACATGTCAAGATTGTATTAAAAGATTGGCTGCTCTTGGCGTCCCCTGAGCACCACATCCTATTTTGAAAAGGAACCTGTAGCATTGTCATGGATTTATAGATGCTTAACTCCTGTTTTGTATGAGGCAGCGAGCTATTTCTTTCTTTCTTTCTTTCTTTCTTTCTTTCTTTCTTTCTTTCTTTCTTTCTTTCTTTCTTTTTTTTAATGGTGGCTAATCGAATTCAAAGTGATTAGCCAAAGTGAGCAAAGGCAGGATGTAAAAAAATATATTCAGAGACAGGCACAGTGGCACACCTGCAGTACGGAACTACTCAGAAGCCTGAAGTAGGTGATCACTTGAGCCCAGGTGTTCAAGGCCAGCCTGGGCAACACGGCAAGACCCAGTGTCAGAAACATAAAAATAGCCAGGCGTGGTAGCACATGCCTGTAATCTCGGCTGCACTGATGGATCGGTGGAATGGCCTTTGGCAGGTGTAGTTACAGTGACAGCTAGGTGGCAAGGATCTTCAGAAGGCAGTACAAGATCAGAAACAGATTTGATAAATGGTACCGTTTCTCCCATAGCCAGGGCACACAGATCTAGGAATCAAGGGGTGCAAGTGGGAATGGTACCACTTCCTGTTACCCCTAGTGACTCAGTAGCAAAATACTTGCTTCCTTTTCCTTAGTTCCAGAGGAGAGACCGTTTCTACCAGGAGGCACAACAACGATTCCACTGAACCAGGAGTTCGGACTTCCCCCTGGTTCTGGACTCCTTATGCCTCTGAGTCAACAGGCTACAAAGAGAATGATGGTGTTGGCAGCAGCGATTGATCCAGACTACCATGGGGAAACTGGATTACTCGCCTACATACAGTCGTTAGGGCATATCCTGTATCAACATGTCCTATGATGAAGTATGATGGTTAGCTGAAACTAGAGCAACCCAATCCAGGCCCAGATCCTTCGGGAATGGACGTATAGGTCACACTACCAAGTAAAGAACCAAGACCTGCTGAGGTGCTTGCTGAATAGTAAGGGAATACAGAAGGTAAAGTAGAAGGCAGTTTTAAATACCAGCTATGATCACATGACTAGTTTCAAAAACAAGGAAAATAATTATCATGGGTAATTCTTTCCTATATCATTAATATTTTTGCACATACCAACACAATATATGACGCAGTTATCTTTCTTTTTTGTATTTCTATACCATGTAACAAAACATCAATTGACTTAGTATCCGTACATAAGTATTGTTAAATCTACATTATAGTGCATACATTATGGACAGTCTAAAAAGTAAGCATCAGGGCTGGGGATTTAGCTCAGTGATTAGAGTGCTTGCCTTGCAAGCACAAGGCCCTGAGTTCAATCCCCGGCACCACACACACAAAAAAATAATAATAAAAATAAAAAGTAAGCATCTTGGGGCTGGGGATTTAGCTCAGTGATTAGAGTGCTTGCCTTGCAAGCACAAGGGCCTGAGTTTGATCCCCGGCACCACAAAAAAAAAAAAGTAAGCATCACCCACAGAAAAGCTTTGCCTCCTGTTTTCTAGAGGGAATTAGGGTATTTCCAGAGGTATATGGGATAGTGCCATCATGACAGGCACAATCATGAATTGCTATCTTTATTCAGGGATGAGTTTGGCTATAAAACTGACTAGGGGTGGATTGTGACCATTAGTGTTGTCAGCCTGACTGGAGTGAGAATCACCCAGCAGATGAGTAGAGCACACTTCTGGGTGTGTCTGTGGGGCATTTCCAGAGATGACTGGCATGTAGGCCAGCCAATTGAGGCAGAAGACAAGGCCTGATGTGGGTGGCACCTTCCAGTGGGCTCGCAGCACAGATAGAGGAGAGAGGGGAGAAAGGAAAGAAGTTGGCCTGGGGTGGGGGAAGCTCCCTTCTGCTTGAGTAGCTGTGTCTTTTGCTACAGCCATTGCCTGTGGACATCAAACTCCAGCTTCTTCAGCCTTTCATTGTGGACTCAACTGGTGACTCTCCAATGAGCTTCCAGACCTCAGCCTCAATCTCTCCTTTTCTGGGGCTTCTGGCTTCTTGGACTGAGCTGCTCCTAGACTCCCAGCTCTGCAGGGCACAGCCAGCCGTTGTGGGCTGTCCCGCCCCTGGTATCATCGGCCTGTGTTATAAATCCCCTGGTAGAGACAGAAAGATATAGATGTAGAGGTAGATGCAGACGTAGATGTAGAGGTAGAGGCAGAATCAGAATCAGATATAGATACAGATATAGATATAGATGATATAGATTTTCCATGTTGCTTCTGCTCCTCTAGAGAATCTTAACCAAAATACTTAGTTTATCATGAGGAACTAACAATGACACCTTAATTGAAAGTGCTTTACAAATTGCAAAGCATCCCTTATGTGTTTTATTACTTTTCATCACTCCAGCCACTTTGATGGAGGAGCAAAGAGTGGTCTCTCAGCTCAAAGCCTTCCTAGGTCTTAACAGCTAATAGCCAAGAATGCTCAGTCATCTCCACCCATCCACTTCTACCCAACTTTCTAAATCTGATTCAAGTACCTACCCACTTTCCTCAGCCTAGGCCTGGGGGCCTGGAGAGAACCGCCCTGGGGTCCTTTCCCAGCGCCACCATTTGGTTATCACACACCTGCCCAGACACTTGTCCCCCTGCTGCCTCGGCTGCGCTGCGGAAGAAGGGTGGTGTCAGGGATGGAAGCAAAGCTATCTCCCAGGAACCCTGCGGTCAGAGGTGGGTTTGGAAGGGGATGAGGTCCTGGGGCGCTGACCTCATAGCTAACTCTGCTGGGGGAGGTGGGGCTGAGGGAGGAAGTAGGTCACTGGGGGTGGCCTGAGAAGGGGGTGTCTCCCGGACTCTTCCTGCTCGCGGCTTCCTGGTTATAAGGAGTTGAGCAGCTCCACTCGCCTGCAGTTCCTGCCTTGGAGCTTGGGGACCATGGACTGAAACGTGAGTCAAAATCAAACTTTTCCGCCTAAACTGTGTGTCAGGAAGTTTGGTCCCCAGAAAGAAAGCTGCCCACTCCAGGTGTGACCGCACCCCGCCGCCAGGTGCTCAATCGCGGCAGCGGCCCCGGGAGCCCACCCCCTCCCTGTGTGCACCCAGCCCGGGGACTCTGAGGGCTGGCTGGGTGCCCGCCCGGTGCCCACTGCCCTCGGCGTGACCGAGATCAGCAGTGCCCCCACCCCCACCCCCGCCACCGTCGTCCACAGCCCAGCCCCGTGCGGCGGTCCGGGCGCCTCCTCTCCGTCCTCGGCCCGCGGTGGCGCTGGGGACGCGCGGCCTGGAGGGGGCGCGGCCGGGGGGGGCGGCCTCTCCTCTCCCTTTCCCTCCTCTCCTTTCCTCTTCCCTCCCCTCGTCTCTGCCTGTCGCCTCCCGCCCGCAGACCAGGGAACACAGAGCCCGCGTCCCACCATCACCGAGGCCGCGGAGCCAGCAGCATCCAGCCCGCCCTGGTCGCCGCTGGAAAGCGCCGGGCGGCTCTGGGGTGAGGTCGGAAGCACGCGGTGAATTATTTGGAGAATAACGCTCACCCTGACCCTGCCCTAACTCCTACCCCAGCTGGGTCACCCGCCCTGTGCCCCAGGGTCATAGACAATAATTGGGAGAAGGCGACATGGAGGTGGGCAATTGAACCCAGGCTTCAGTCTCCTTAAGAGAAAAATAAGTAGGCACAGCCCTCTCCTGGAGAGGAACTTGTTGCCATGGCACTGAACCTTAGGGGTACTCAGAGCATCTCTTCCCACAGTCCTCTCTGCCCCCACCCTCTGTGGTTGAGCACTGGCCACCTGATGTGGCCAATATGGTCAGTGGGGAAAGGCCTTGAGAGTACATTGTGATGGCTTTGACTTCCATGGCGGACACATTCATAGCTTTCGTCTTAGGAGCTCCCCTCACAGGCTGTCGAGGTCTGTTATAAAGTCAGGTGCTGGCTTTGCTGTAGGGTAACTGAGTGTCAAACGTGCCTGCCCCTGTGCCCAGACATACAGATTTTAGTCTCCCAAAACTGGTCCAAAAGAAGGGCTTGCCCAGTGTGGTGTTTGTTGTGTGCCTATAATCCAGCACATGGGAGATCAGGCAAGAGGATCAAAGGTCGAGGCGAGCCTGAACTTTACAGTGACACCCTGCCTTTTAAATATAAAATAAAATAAATAGTAGGCTACATGAGTTTCATACGAGTTCCTGATTTCATCAGGTGACATTCTGCATTTTATCAGCTTAATGGGTTTATCAATATGTGCTAATTAATTTCAAGTACGTTTATACATTTACACTGTCAGCCTCTTGTTGCAGCTGCAGCCTTTACACTGAGGTTTATGAAAACTGATAGTTGTTACAAGTTTCCAGCCTTCACGAAGAAGAATTTTACTGCATCAGCAATAACGACTAAGGAAATTTTTGCCTTTATCCCTCCAATTCCCACTAAATTTAGTTTAAAATTTCAAATCTAGGAGTTGGGGACTTAGCTCAGTGGTTAGAGTACTTGCCTAGCAAGCCCTAGGCCCTGAGTTCAATCCCCAGCATCCAAAAAAAATTTTTTTTTTCAAATCGATGGGAAAGCTGCACAGAGGACCCCTATACTACTTCCTTTTTTTTGTTTGTCTTTTTTGGGGGGTGGTACTGGGGATTGAACTAAGGGCCTTGGGCTTGCTAGGCAACTGCTCTACCACTGAGCTAAATCCCAACCCATGTTTTCTTTTTATGTCTATTTTAGCAAGTGCCTTCTAAGAAAGAAGACATGGTCTGCATAACCACACTACAGTATTTTGATTTTGTTTTGGTTTTTTGTTTTCTTTAGTTTTTGTGTTACAGGGGATTGAACTCAGGATCCTTGCACTGTGCTACATCCTCTCCTGACATCACTGCCTAACATCTGGTCGTTACATTTCAGTCATGAGTGAAGAATCGTGTTCAGTTCTCCTTCCGTTATGAACACTTCTAGCCTCTTCTTAAATGACATGAGGACTTTGTTGATGAGCCCAGAGTGGCTATTTTACACAGTGTCCCTGTTTAGATTTGTCTGATTGTTCTCTTGTAATCAGATTCATAAACCATGATTACATCTCACATAGACTTGGGGCAAAATGTCCAGTGTAATGCAATGGACCTGAGTCTCACCACTCTTCTTTGGAAGGAATGATTCCAAGGGGTGGAAGAGGTCAGAGAAAGTGCACGTCAGGGGGTTACACTCAGTCTCCGAGAGAGCCGAGGCAGGTGAAGCAGGAAAAGAGAGGGTGGTGTGGAGAAGCCGCCCTGCATCCACGCATGCGGCGGGGGCTGCCAAGCCCTTTCTGCCTCGGCGCTCCAGTTCCAGAGTCAGAGTGAGCCTTTCTTCCACAGATCTGCTTTGTGATCCAGCATCCTGCCTCCCGCTGGTGACCCTGATCCTCTAATCTTCGGCGATCCGACTGACAGTCAGGATGAGTCCTCTCCACTCAAACCATCCCTGTGGGTCTGCCTGCCAGTTACTCTGCACCTGCAGCGAGTGCCAGGACCGAGTGGACACCCACTGGCACTGCACAGTCTGCCAGGTAGGCGCTGGGTCTTGGGAAGGACGAGGTGGGCCCTGTGGACCTCCATCACCTGAGAGATGATGTAGAAACATGTTACATGTACTGCATCCCCAGCCCTCGAGGCGAGATAGCTGATCTCATGTTGAGTGGCAGAGCTGAAATGTCATTGTATAAAAAGGAGCTTCTCGAAGCCAGCTTGGGGACACACACCTGTTATCCCTGCACTCAGTTAGCTGAGGTTGGAAGATCACAAGTTTAAAGCCAACTGTGGGCTACAGAGCCAGCTCAGGGATAGCCTGGAATACATAACAAGACTGTCTCTAAAAACAAAAGGTGCTTTTCCAGCCCAAGCAGAATATCTCAAATGATTTCAACAATTACATCCTGAGAGCTCACCTGCACCTCCTGTTTTTCTCCAGGATTATGACTTGTGTGTCTCCTGCTATCACACTAAAAACCACGACCACCCGATGGAGAAACTGGGCCTGGGCTTAGATGATGACAGCAGCAACCAGCAGGGTGCGGCTGCCCAGAGCCCAGAAGAATCTCGCCGCCTGAGCATCCAGCGCAACATCCAGTACTTGATCCTAGCCTGCCAGTGCCGCGATGCCAACTGTCCATTGCCCTCCTGCCAGAAGATGAAGCGGGTCGTACAACATACCAAGGGCTGCAAACGCAAGAGCACTGGCCGGTGCCCCGTGTGCAGGCAGCTCATCGCCCTCTGCTGCTACCATGCCAAGCGTTGCCACGAGAACTACTGCCCAGTGCCGTTCTGCTTCAACATCAGGCAGAAGCTCCGCCAGCAGCAGTTGCAGCCCCGGCAGGCCCAGGTGCTGCACAGGAGGATGGCCAGCATGTAGCCTGCTGGTGCGATGGGACAAAAATAGGGCCTGCCCTCCTCATCCGCTGCTATTCCAGCCACGCTGAACGCGCAGCTGCCAGACACTCAGAAGACGCCCCAGTTCACCCCTTCTGGAACAGCCCTGGTGACCTTATAACCCTTCTGCAGACTGCTCAGCCGCCTTTCACTGCAGCTGTAGAAATGGCAACACAGATTCAGAGAGCAACTAAGACACAGCACCAGATGGCCCGTGTGCAAATTTGCCAAAGGTCAGTTCACTACCAGATGCCCCAGATGACTCCCATGGCCCCCATGGGTATGAACCCGCCTCCCATGACCAGAGGTCCCAGTGGGCATCTGGAGCCAGGGATGGGGCCCATGGCGATGCAGCAGCAGCCCCCCTGGGCCCAAGGAGGACTGTCTCAGCCCCAGTAACTCCAGTCTGGGATGCCAAGGCCAACCATGATTTCAGTGGCCCAACATGAGCAGCCCTTGAACATGGCTCCACAGCCAGGATTGGGTCAGATAGGTATGAGCCCACTCAAACCAGCCACTGTATCTCAACAAGCCTTACAAAGCCTCCTGCAGACTCTGGGGTCTCCCAGCTCTCCCCTGCAGCAGCATAGGGTATCCTTCATGCCAACCCTTAGCTGTTGGCTGCATTCATAAAACAGTGGGCTGCCAAGTACACCAACTCTAATCCACAGCCTCTCACTGGGCAACCTGGCATGGCCCAGGGGCAGCCAGGGCTGCAGCCACCAGCCATGCCAGGTCAGCAGGGCGTCCACTCCAGCCCAGCCATGCAGAACATGAATCCTGTGCAGGCGGGCATGCAGAGGGCTGGCCTGGCCCAGCAGCAGCCCCAGCAGCAACTCCAGCCGCCCACGGGAGGGATGAGGCCCCAGACGCAGCAAATGAACATGAATCACGGCAGCACGTCTTCGCAGTTCCGGAATATGTTGAGATAACAGCAGATGATGTGACGGTGGCAGCAGCAGCGGATGCAGCATCACATGCAGCAGATGTAACAAGGGAACATGGGACAGCAGGGCCAGCTCCCCCAGGCCTTGGGAGCAGAGGTAGGAGCAGGCCTATCAGCAGCGACTCCTCCAGCAGCAGATGGGGTTCCCTGCTCAACCCAACCCATAAGCCCCCAGCAGCACATGCTCTCAAACCAGGCCCAGTCCCCACACCTCCAGGACCACCCCCAGTAATCTCTCCCATCAAGTGTGCTCCCCACCAGCCTGTCCCTTCTCCGTGGCCACAGTCCCAGCACCCCCATGCAGCCCATCCCTACAGACCTGGACCCAGCACAGATAACTCCACTTGAGTTCAGACTTCTGACACAGTGCACCACACATACACTCAAGGCAGGCATCTTTTAATATTTAAGGATCAAAAATTATTTTCTCTTAATAAGAATTTTTGTACTGAAAACAATTTTTTGCAATCTTTCTTAGCCTAAAAGACAATTTTCGATGGAACACATAAGAACTGTGTAGTAGCCGTTTGTGGTTTCAAGCAAACTTGCAACATGAAGCTAAGGGATGACAGAATACTAAGAAAAAAAAAAAAAATATATATATATATATATATATTTTAATTTGACCAAGAATATATTTTTGTTCTGGCTGCTTCCCTAGCCTTTGTTCCCCGTGTGTGTGTGTGTGTGTGTGGTTGAGTGTGCACTGGGAGGAGACTGAGGTCTGAGGCCACGATATTCTCCTGCCTTCCACCTGTACTAGGTTTTCTTTTTCTTTTTAAATTCATGAAAATATATAACAGTTATTACTTACTAATACAGATAGTTGGCTTTTTTCCCTGTTTTCCTGACTTTATAGAAGAGTTTAAAACATTTCTAAAACCAAAGGACAAAAGGTGTTAATATGATTACACAATTATATTTTATATATATATTAAAATACCATTTTCTTTTCTTCTGGTACAAAGATGTTCATCCTCTTGAAAATATTTTTTAAATTCCTTTTCTACCCTGAAGACAACTTTTATGGTCCAGAATATTTTTATTTTGTAAGTCTCAGCATAAAACCTCACATATTAAAATAACTTGTATTTGTAGAGATAAAGTTGACTTTTTCAAAATCTACAGGGCCAGTTGTCAAATTGATGTTTTATATATTTTGTTTTGCATTTCTTGAAAGAAGTTTTTGCATTATTTTCACATGTAACAAAAAAAAAATGAATAAGAGGGTCAGAAATGATTGGGTGCGATGATTTTAACAGGCGGGTGTCCCTGGGTTTCTCTTTGCTTGTTTCCTCCCTCCTCCCCGTTACTGGCTTGAATAAACTGTGTGAAACACACACTGAGGCTCCGATTCACTTCTTCAGGGCCCATCCTGCTCCCAGCCAACACCTGTATAAGCGCCAACTCCTAGCTTGGCAGTCCAGGGGAAAAAGGAAACCTTAGCTGACAGCTGCCTTCACTGTTGCACGTAACAAATTCCCAAATACAGTTGGGTGAATCTGTCCAGTGTTCAGGGAAACCAAGTTCAGTTCCCCAAGTTGCAGCCAGATGTCAACATCAGTCACTTCATGCCTTGACACAGGAATTTGCTCTGTGCTCTAAGGGGACATCAAGCTCTAATCACCCTGAGGGGTGATTAGAAAGGATTAGACAGGGACCCGAGGTGGGGACAGTGCAC
Source organism: Hystrix cristata (assembly GCA_004026905.1). Classification (NCBI taxonomy): domain Eukaryota; kingdom Metazoa; phylum Chordata; class Mammalia; order Rodentia; family Hystricidae; genus Hystrix; species Hystrix cristata. The sequence goes on from PVJO010020916.1 coordinate 12,935, forward strand.
TCCTTCCTGTTCAACTAACTGCCACGTGAGGGATCCGGGGAAGGGAAGTGTGTGCAAAGAACTCCTAGACAGCTGAGATGGGCTCACAGCACAGTGTGTGCTGGGTGTGAGCCCATGGCAGGGTCCTGGTCCCCTCCACATGAGCACTACAGAGGCCGTGAACAAGCCCTTCAACCAGAGAGCTGCTACCGAGGGGCGCTGCCTCGGTGGCCGCCCGCCTTGCCCTTGTTGCCCACACCACACACGGAGCACAGGTGTGAGCCAGGCCCACAGTGCGGGTCACAGCACACCAACAGGACGAGCCCTGCCCTGGAGCTGCCAGCTGTGCCCTTGGATCAGCCAGGCCTGGAGCAGATGATGCTTAAGCCAGACAAGGAGCAAAGTGCTAAGCGCCCAGGGTGCAGGAGGCTCTGGGAGAAACGTGGCTGGTGGGGGGGACTGGGGGAGATTCAGGAAGGGGGAGCAGGGAAGCTGGGTGTTGGAGGGGAGCTCATGGGGAAGGGCGGAGAGGCGAGGGGAGCTCGGCCCAGGACAGCAAGTAGCTGGACCCTGCTGGGGGCAGCTGCAGGTGCGTTGGGCAGAGCCTGATGGTGGGCAGTGGTGAGCGCCTGTGCCTGACAGAGGGCCGAGCAGCCTCCTTAGACTCGCGGCCAGGACTGAGCCGAGCCCGAGAGGGACACAGAGAGTCCATTCTGTCCCCACCAGCACTTCCCAGTTCTCAGTGTGCTGCTTCTGGTGAACACAGCCTGGCTGAAGGCTGGAGCAGCACACTCTCTGCCTGTGGTGTTGCAAGGAGGAAGCGGACAGGAATATTACATGGGAGGAGGAACAGCAGCCCCTGCCCAGGCAGAAGTAGTGTTAGGGAGGGCTGGGGCAGGATTGCAGGTTCTAGGACAGCCTGGGTTAACTTCGGTGTGGCGACCGAAGAGTTAAAATTCTCAGCACCCTGCCTTCTTTGACAACCCACTGCTGCCCAGCAAGTACTTGGCAGTCCTAAAGCACTGTACCAGTAAGGAGTGAAAAACAACACAAGATAAAAGGACATACAAAAATCATCATTTCCTCCCCTGAGCTAATGTTGTATCTTTTCCCAAAAGGTTAAAACCTAGAGTCCCTCAGCTGAATCAAAAGAGTCTTTCTGAAGCCTAAGCAAGAGGCCTTGACAATTTGCAACTTTGAGGTACAACTCTTGTTACAACACTGGTGTTCTTGAAGATTAACAAAGAACAGGATGCTCTGAAAATATATTTGTAAGATATCAACATTTGCCAACTCTGACCCTTTCCCACGTCCTCATTCCCTTGTAAAAACCCTAATCTCTCATCCTGACAGCGATTCCTCTCTGGAAAACTCCCCCACTGTCCCTCGCAAACAGGGTGCTTAGTGATCTAAATAAACTCCTGTTGCTCCTATCTTCCTTGTCTATTGATGAATTCCTTTACTGCCCACCTACCTGCCTTCTGGCCCAGCATTAGGGAGACCCTGTCCCTGCCCCTCAAAACAACATTTAAATCCTTGGATGGATCTCAGTGGCAGACTGTAGGACTAACATGTACAAGGCCCTGGGTTCCATCTCCCGTACCACAAAGCAAGGCAGACATCAGGGCTATGGACGTGGTTCGGTGGTAGAGAACACCTCCTTGAGGTGCTTGAGGCTCTGTGTTTGTTACTCTTCAGCACAAAAAAAAAGAAAAGGAAAGGAAAGGTAGGTAGTTTAATTTTTAAAAGAAGTCCTAACTATATGCACTCAATAAGAAAGCCACTTTAGGGGTTGGGAATTTAGCTCAGTGGCAGAGCACTTGCCTAGCAAGCGCAAGGCCCTGAGTGTGATCCCTAGCATCCTCAAAGAAAAAAAAAAAGAGAGAGAAATCTACTTTAAGTGTAAAGACACAACGCAGATTTTTTAAGCAGAAGAAAAAGTATTGATTACATTTGATCTGGTATAATTACTAAAAACTCCTCAAAATGAATCACAACAAGAAAAACGTCTACTTAATTAACTAAAATTGAAGAGTAATAAAACCATCCAAAAACAGAGGAAGAGTTTCTCCATCTTCAGAGTATGACAATTCATTGTAAAAAGAAAACTGAAGGGCAGTATTTATGCCAGAAAAAGCAGACGGCAGAGCATGCCACCTCTTCAGGGATACAGCGGGAACTTCCTGCTGCTACAGATGACAATTCGTCATGACTATATTACGACCCTGAATGTGATGCCAACATTTCTCACTGCCTACTGGACATGAAAACATTCTTTGAAACACACACATTACCAAAGAGATACAATAAAAGTAGAAAACTTGATGAGCCCTAAATCTACTAAAGTAATATAGTTCCTGACTATAATTTTCTCACAGAGAAAACTCTAGACCGATTATTTCAGTGAAGAATTCTATCAAGCATGAGGAAGGGATAGGAGCAATCAGATGCAAATAATTTAAGGAATTAGATGAAAACTTATGTACTTATGTTATTAAAATCAACATTATGCAGATACCAAACGTTTTAAATAATAAGGAAACTAAAGACCCATAGCTTTCGTGAAGACAGACGCAAAACACCTAAGCACAATATGAACAAATGGACTGTAGCAATATATAAAATGGATACTGTATAGTCCATGATCAAGTGGGGCTTAACCCTAAAATTCAAATTGGGTCAATAGTCCAAAATCAGTCATTCTAAGTCACCACATGCACAGAAAAGAGAGACAAACAATATGAATTCCCAGCAGAGACAACCGTCCATAATTTAAAAGCCCTTAGCAAACCAGCTCCTTCTCTGGCAGTGACCTGGAAGTGGACTTCCCAGCCTGAGACAAAGCCTCAGAGCCCTCAGCAACACCACAGGCCAGCAGGAGAGCAGAGGTGAAATGTTTGGGAAGGAAGAAAGACTGGCTGGGGTTTGCAGTGTGGTTTCTGTGGTGCTGAGGATAGAACCCAGAGCCCCGCACATCTGAACAAGCAAGCACCCTACCATGGAGCTACACCCCGAGATTCTTTGTATTCTATGTTTTGATAGTGTCCATAAACATCCTAAGGACTCTCCGGGGGAAAAAAATTGCTAGAATAAGTGATTTTATCAAGGTAGCAGGATACGAGAAAATTCACAAAACCTTGCATTTTTCTTTTCTTTTTTTTTTTTTTTTTTTTTTGTGCCGGGGATCGAACTCAGGCCCTTGTGCTTGCAAGGCAAGCACTCTAACCACTGAGCTAAATCCCCAGCCCCAAAACCTTGCATTTTTTCACTTGCATTTCTATACAAGCAAACAACAGTTGGAAAATGAAGTTGATCTTATTCTAGATATCTATTCTAGATATTCTATCATATTCTAGATATGAGTCTTGTCAGGTGCGAGGTTTGCCAATATTGTCTACCAGGTTTTGTTTTGTTTTGTGGCACTAGGAACGGAGCCTAGGGAGTACCGAGCTACGTCCCCAGACATGATTTTTTGTTTGTTTGTTTTTTAATTTGAGACAGGGTCTTCTTAAATTGCCCAGGGTGGCCTCAAATGTATGATCCTTCTACATCAACCTCCCAGGTAACTGTGTGTCACCACATCGTGATTTTCTCAAGTTTATTGCTTATCTTTTCATACCCTTAACAGCCTCATTTGTAGGGCAAAATTTTTAAATTCGATGACATCCAATAATATATTCACTTTTTTTCTTTCATGGAAAGTACTTCAGATATTATGTCTAAGAACTCTCAACCAAGCCCCAGGTCCTAGAGATTTTCTGTTGTAATCTAAAGTTTTTTTGTTTGTTTTGTTTTTCCAACATGTATTGGTACATTGTATACATAATGATCACATTTATCATAGTTAATTTGTACTGGTACATGGTATATAGTAATCTAAAGTTGTAAGTTTTATTTTTACATTTAAATCTATGATCCATTTTTTTTTTTTTTTTTGTGGTGCCGGGGATCGAACTCAGGCCCTTGTGCTTACAAGGCAAGCACTCTAATCACTGAGCTAAATCCCCAGCCCCTCTATGATCCATTTTGAGCTCAATTTTGTATCAGAGTTGAAGCTTGAGGTCTTTCCATCCTCACTTCTTTCTTTCCTCCTACCTTTCCTTTTCCCTTCTTATAATTACAGGTAGTGTTGTTATTTTAATTTCTAGTTTCAATTTTTTTCTACCTTTCTTATTTCAGTCTCACTGATACTACATAGAAATTTAACTGATTTTTGTATGTTGATCATCTGTATTGTGGGCTTATTGAACACACTTATTAGTTTGAGAGGCGAGAAGTGAGGGCTGTTTTTGCTGATGACTGTATTATTTATTTCATGATATTTTTCTACCTAAACTATTATGTTATCTGCTAAGAGAAATCACTTTTATTTCTTCCTTTCCAATCAGTATTCCTTTTATTTCTTTCTCTTGCCTTTTGGCACTGGCAGGAACTGCCAATTCTGTGTTGACACAGTGGACATGCTTGCCTTCTCCCGGATCTTCAAGGAGTCAAGTAATTAAGGTTGTGTACATTTACCGCAGGACATCAGTGGCCATTGTAGATTTAATTGTCACCAATGAAAGGACAGGCCCTCTAAATTGAGTTTATTGCATAAGGCCCCCATTTTCATTTTGCACCTCTTTTTTCAGACATCAGGATGGTAATATGTGGCAGCAGCTCTTGATAGTCCCACAGTGGGAGGGAGGCTGTGACATTGCCACAGATTTACAAATGTTTATGTCCTTGTTCCCTATGAGGCATTGAGCTGTTTCTTTTTTTTAAGTGCTGGCTAATTGATTTCAAAGTGATTGATTAGCCCAAGGGAACAAAAGGTAGGATGAGTAGTTATGAGGATTAAAAATATATATATATTCAGAAAGGAAGTGAAAGGATTACGATACGAGATGTGTGTGTACAGCTTCCCCAAGATGAATGTTTGTACTATACCTCAAAATGTATACTAATAAAAAAGTTAAGTAAAGAAATAAACAAAAAACTCAGAAGCAGACACAGCGGCACACCCTATAGTACCAACTACATGGAGGGCTGAGGCAGGGTGCTCAAGTGAGCACAGGTGTTCAAGGCTACCCTGGGAACACAGCGAGACCCTGTTTCAAAAGAACAAAAATGAATTTAAAAACTGAAAGAAAAAAAAAAGCTCTGGGGCAAGAGCAGATATTGATTAAATATTTGTTCACTTTGAACTGGATTAATGATGTGAAAAGAGTGAGGGGGCATTAAAAAGCGTAAGCTTCCTTGGCTCCCACAGAGCTGGTTTGCTTCCCTTTGCTGAGCTTCAGCCTGCTTGTTTCTAAGAAGGATAAGAACTCCTTAATTCACTGCGGGGATGAACAAGGCCACAGGAAACGTGAAAACACCTCGCCTAGCGATGCACACATCAGCCATCAGGAGAACAGTCAGCTCCTCTTCTCTTACAGTCTCAAGGGCTGAAAAAATTGCCCTCTCTTGTGGTAGTGGCCGTGTTTATGGTGGGGATGGCCACCTGTGCAGACCTCGCTACATTTGCCAGTAAATACATTCCTCCCAGTGGGCGCTGATGAGCACCAGCCAGGCAGCTTTATCCACTCAGAACCGACGTCACCATGGCAACCACCGTTGTTCCAGAAACACACGACTCTCCGTTCCTTTAACTGAGACTACAAAATCCCTACTTACATGGCTCATGTTCCTTCCAGTAACTTGCTAGAAGGTAGACCTGTCAATAGAAAGGACAAATATTACTATATATAACCTATACCCTCAAAACAGTCAGCTGAAATTTTCAGAATGGAATCAACTCCATCCAGCTACCTCCCAGACTTGACCCTGCCTAAAGGACTCCTCACAATCCTCCGGCTCAAGCCAGGAAGAAACGTTTTTTAAAAATAATAATTAACATTTTGGTGCCATGGTGATGGGTGTTGCTGGGAAACAGTCGTTGAAGAGGGGCAGACTCAGCAATGCATTGGGTCTTAAGCTAGGAACAACTACTCTAGATTCATTTGAAAAGCATTTGTGTGCCAGAGGATGGGAAATAGATCCAATTAAAATTCAAGGGCCTTCTACCTCAGTGAATTATCTGAGAGTCCAGTGGTGTGGAAATGCAGAGATGGCCCATTAAGGTGAAAGACAATTTGCTGCATCCAGTCCCTCCTACGACCAAGAAAGAGGCACAAGCCCTGGTTGGCCTATTTGGATTTAGGAGGCAATATCTTCCTCATTTGGGTATGTTACTCAGCCCTTTGGCCCAGTAAGTCAAAAAGCTGCTAGTTCAGCAGGGCATGATGGCGCATGCTTGTAATCCCAGCACTTGGGTGGCTGAGGCAGGAGGATCGTTGTGAGTCTGAGGCCAGCCTGGGCTACATAATAAGTTTAAGGACAGCCAGAACTACATAGTGAGACCCTGTCTCACAAAAAAAAAAAAAAAAAGCTGCTAGTTGGAGAGAAGCCCAGAGCAAGAGAAGGCTCTGCAGCAGGTCCAGGCTACTGTGCAGGCCGCTCCATCACTTGACCATATTATCCTACAGATCCAGTGGTACTTGTGGTATCAGTGGCAGATAAGGATGCTGTTTAGAGCCTCTGTCGGGCCCCCACAGCAGAACCCCAGTAGATGCCCTTAAGATTTTGGAGCAAGGCTCTGCCATTGTCTGCAGATGACAACTCTCCTTTGGAGAAACAGCTCTTGGCCTGGTGCCGGCCTTAATGGGAACTGAGTGTTTGCCCATGGAACTCCCAGTTACCATGCCACCTGAGCCGCCATTCATGATCTATTCAACCTTCAAGCCTAAAGGCCAACGTGCACAGCAATAATCTATCATCAGGAGGAAGCGGCATATGCACAATGAGGCCACAGCAGGTTTTGAAGGCTCCAGTAAATAGGGTGAAGAGAAGGGGCTGGGGATTTAGCTCAGTGGTCAGAGTGCTTGCCTAGCAAGCTCAAGGTCCTGAGTTCGATCCCTGGCACAAAAAAAAAAAAAATAGGGTCAAGAAATTGTCCACCTGCCCATGGTTCCCCTTCCTGCTCTTCTGCCTTCTGCCGCCCAAGAAGATGGCTTCTTGAGGTGTACCCTATGATCAGTTGAGAGAGGAAGAGAAGACTAGAGCTGGGTTTACATGTTACCCAGGCAGCTTCTGAAAGTGGACAACTGCTGCTCTTACAGCCCGCTCTGGAACAACCATGAAGCACAGTGGTGAAGAGACATTTTCACAGTGCCCAGTCTTAAAGCAGGGTACCTGGTCATATATTTTGATTGGAAGAGATTGACCATGACCTTTAATGGTGATTGTCGACCTTACTGGATTAAGAAACACCTAGCAAATTATTAAAGCACATTCTGTGTGTGTCTCTGGGTATTTCCAGACATGATGGCATGTATGCCAGGAAACGAGGGCAGAAACCCTCACCTGTTTGTGGGTGGCACCATCTGAGAAGAAGGAGGAGGAAGCTGGCTGGCAGCCTGCATGGGAAAAGCTCTATTCTGCTTGAGCAGGCGCGTCTTTTGCTACCGCCGTCACCTCTGGACATCAGACTCTAGTTTCATGGCCTATCATGTGGTCCCCACTTGCGACTCTCCAGGGAGCTTCCAGCTTTCTATTGGTTCTCGTCTCTAGAAAACCCTAAGCAATACACTTGCTGAGTTTATTGTGGAATTAACAACAACACCTTAATTGAAGGTGCTTTACGAGTTTCAAAGCACTTCTTATGTGATTTATTAGTCTTCATCACCCCAGCCACTTTGATGGAAGAGAAAACTGTGGCTTCTCAGGATCAAACCCCGTTTCTAAATCTTAACAGTTAATTAGAGCCAGGAATGTTCCAGTATCTTTACCCACCAAATTCTAACGTAATTTCCAAGCCTGCTTCAAGCACACATTTTCCCTCAGCCTAAGGCAGTTGGCCAAGAGAGAAACGTCCTGGGTTGGGATCCCAGTTCTGCCATTTAGTTATTACACACTAGGACAGACGCTTCTCCCCGGGTTGCCTCGGCTGCCATTTTAGGAACGAGGACAGTGCAACAGTTGGAATAAAAAATGTCCCCCTAATCTCATGCGTTCAGAGGCTGGCTTTTGAAAGGTGACGAGCGGCTGGAGCGCTGATCTCACAGCCGACAGCGCGGGCGGGAGGCGGGGCCGCTGGCGGAAGAAGGTCACCGGGGCGTGGCTTGGAGGGGGTGTGGCCTCCGCCTCTTCCTGCTCGCGCGGCTTCCTGTCTGCCCGGGCTTGCAGCGCCTCTGCTCGCCATATTGTTTGCTTTCCAGTCAGCGGAGCGCGAAGTGAAACCGTGAGTCACCGTAATCCTTTCCTGCCTTAAGCTGTCCATATCAGGCGCATCTAGCCGCGCCAGGCCCTCCGTCGCGGCAGTGGCCCTGGCAGCCCAGTTCCCTGCCGCCCCCTCTCCTGTTTGCATCCAAGCCCCGGGGCTTCAAGGGTTCGCTCGGTCCTCGCCCGGTGCCCACCGCCCCCGACGTGAGGGAGACCGGGAGTGTCCCCTCCCACGGTCCCAGCCCGGTGCCCGCGGTCCCGGCGCCTCCTCGTCAGCCCGGGGCCGGCGGTGGCGACTGGGACGCGCGGTCCGGCCGGGAGGGGGCGCGGCGGAGGGCGGGGGGCGGCGGGCGGGCGGTGCCTCCTCCTCAGTCCTCGTCCCCTCCTCCTCACCTCTCCTGTTCTCTCCGCTTTTCCCTTCCCGCCAGCGGACCCGGGGACACAGAGGCCGAGTCCCTCCTCACCTGTCGCGGAGGAGGCCACCGAGGCCTCGGGGCGCAGGCAGAGGCCGCCGGGCAGGCAGCACCCAGCCCGCCCTGGTCGCCGCTGGAAAGCGCCGGGCCCGGCCCTGGGGTGACGTCGGAATCGTCCTCGAGGTCCCTGGGGGACCCAGTGCCCGGCGTTCAGCGGGCACGCGGTGAATTATTTGGAGAATAACACGCACCTGGCCCTGCCCTAACTCCAACCCCAGCTGGGTCACCCACCCTGTCCCCAGGGGTCTCAGAAAATAAGGGGGGAGGTGACGTGGAAATGGTTGATAGGCAAGCGTTTTACCACCGAGGACACCCAGGCCCTTTTTACTTACATTTTTAAGTTATTTTTATATTTGTTTGTTTGAACACAGGAATACTCGAGTGTTAATGTTGTTATTTTATTTTTCCTTCCTGAGGATTGAACTCAGGGCTTTTGCATTGAGCTCCATCCCCAGCCCATTTTTACTGTTTTGAGATCCGGCTCTGGCTTAATTGCCCAGCTATGCTGGAACTTGCAACCCTCCTCCCTCAGCCAGATTGCTGGGGTTACAAACCTGTGAGACCATGTCGGACCCAATTTGTATTCTTAAAAAGACTAGTAGGTAGAGAATTACCAGGATAGGGTAAGAGGAGGTCTAGCAGCTAAAAGGTCTTGGGGGATCCAGAGTTGGGAAGATGAAGGCCTGGATTTAAATGGTGGCAGTAGGGATAGAAAGAAGTGGAAATCTCTGAACTCGAGTTTGAAGAGGTAAAGGGATTCCATGATTAATTGAACAGTGAGGGATGGAGAGGGAGAAATCAACCGGAAGTTCCTGAGTGCTTGTAGTGCCATGCACTAAAATGGAGAAACCAGCAGAAAAATAGGTTTGGAAAAGGGAGTGCATTGTTCTGGCGACACAACGTGAAGTTGTCATCTAGACCCATGAGTACTGAGGTCTGGAGCTCAGGTGATGAACACAGACTGGAAATGAGAATTGGAAGCATAAAAATGGCATTTACAGCACTAAGAATGAAAGATAGGGGCAGAGGGGATAGCTCAGTGGTAGAGTGCTTGCTTAGCCATGCAGGAGGCTCTGGGTTTGATTTCATTGGTTAAGGTCAAAGAGAAAAGAAGAGGAGTCAGGAACACCAATCCTTAGAGATAAGGATAAAGAGGGATGATGTGTCAAGTCGATAGGATTGTCCAGAGAGGGAGGAGGAAACCAAGAGGGACGTAAGAAAGGACATTGTTTCAAGCCATGAGTTATGCCACAATTACCTGAGAGAAAGGCATACACTGCTCCATCGGAGAAACTGTACATGAACTTGTCACAGGAATATCAGTAGGATGGAGAAGCCATCAAGGAAGTAGTACATGCGAACAAGTCTTTCCAGAGGTTGCGGGGTGGTGAAATGGCACGGGGCCAGGGTTTAGAGGAGTGATTGAAGGGATTTGTGTAGTAGTGATGTACAGTCCCACATTTGTGCTTTTAGGAATGAACCCATAGAAAGTGACATATCAAAGATCCAGGAGAGCCGAGTGTGGCGACATACCTCTGTAATCCCAGCTACACAGGAGGCTGAGACAGGAAGATGGAAAGCTCAAGGCCAGCCTGGACATCCGCAAGTGCCTGACTCAAAAAAATGAAAATAAAGGGGCTGGGAACATGTCTCAGTGGTAGAGTACTCGCCTAGCATGTATAAGGGCCTATACTGGAGGGACAAAAAGTGGGGAAAAACTAAAACTAAAGCACAATGTGTCTATCTCTGTAGTTTGTTTGTAATCCTGTTAGTTTTATAATCTTTGCCCGTTTTTTTCAGGAGATTGGCTCTCTGAATACCTTTGGTATTTTGGTGTCTTACCAAAGTCCTTAGAACTCCGTTGGCCATGCAAGTTTGCTGTGATGGTGCTCTGGAAAAAGAAATGAACAAAACTGTTCACATTCATTCAGAAATGTATTAGACATAGAGTGAAATGCAAAAAAATTAAATGTTCATATATACAGGTTTATAACTCCTGAGTTAGAACTTTGAATTCTTTAATTTACATTGTTTATTTCTTGTAGGTAGTCTGGGAATATAATGTGAGTGTGGGTTTCCCCCTTCATCGTAATTGGTGGTATAAGTAAAGCCACAAGACTTGAATAATTCCTATCAATATTTTTTTAATATAACAGTTGAAGCCTTCATTCTCAGGCATACTTTAAGTTCAAGAAGTGGCAGTTCTGTACAGAGACCTGAAGGCTTGATTTTAGCCATGGAATTGCAGCTAGATTAGTTAAGCAGTCTATTCAGGAAAGGAATAAGTATGTAAAAGGCTGCCCTGGAGGGGAATTTGTTACCATGGCACTTAACCTTATAGGTATTCAAAGCATCTTTTCCCATAGTCCCCTCTGCCCCGACACTCTGGTTGTGCAATGGCAACCTGATATGGTCAGCATGGTGCCTGAGATACTAGATGGCCTCACACCATGACTGCAGCTGGTCTAGTGACATGGTGACTCCTGAGTTCTAGTGGGAGCCTCACTGCTTAGGTGATAAATATTAATACTGAATAGTTATGAGCACTTTCAAATAAAATTTAATGCTACAAAATTCTAGCATTCTTGGAGCGATGGGAAAAGGCCCTGAGAGTGCATTGTGATGGCTTTGACTTCTGTGGCACTCATGGCTTCCATTTTAGGAGCTCCAGTCCCAGGCTGTGGGATTGACTTTGCTGTAGGCTAACAAGAACAGCCAAAGTGCTAGCTATAAAGCTGCAGGTGTTGCTGTTGTGGTACACAAATAATTTTTTCAGTGTACCCAAAGTTGTTGAATGCGTGATGCATGCAGTAGTGGACACATGACAGGTTCAGAAAGCTCCTATTTTGGGAGGGAAGGGTTTTGCTAGCAATTGAACCCAGGGCCTTTGCACTGAGCTACATCCCTAGTTCTCTTTTCTTTCCTTTTCTTCTTTTTTTTTTTTTTTTTTTTTTTTTTTTTTTTTTTTTTTTTTTTTGTTCCTTTTTTCTTTTTTGAGATAGGATCTCACTAAGTTGCCCAGGCTAGGATTGAATGTAGGATTCTCCTGCCTCAGCCTGCCAGAGTGCTGAGATTACACACATGAGCTGGATATGGTATCCATGTTCAGCTAAACTCATGATTTCTTGAGGTGATGTTTTTCCTTTTATTAGTTTAGTAAGAGTTTATAGTTATCTACAGTACCAACTTCTTGTCACACTCTTTATACTACGGTTTGTGGGAACATCCAAATTTAAGGAACACAACTTTTACTGCTATAGCAACAAGGATTAAGGAGATAATTGCATCTATCCTTTCCAGCCCCTCTAACTTTATTGTAAAATTGCACACCTAATCTCTATTTTAGCAGGTGCCTTCTAAGAAGATACGTTTTGCATAACCACACAATGGTTTGGAACTCAGCAACTGTGACCTTAACCCAGAATCATCATCTAATATCTGGTTCTTAGGTTCCTTCCAGTCAGGGTTTATGAGCTGTGTTGAGTTCCTGTTCTATTTTGAACGAGGTCCCCCACCCCACTTTTATTTTGTCCTGGGGCTCGAACTTGGCCTTGTGCTTGCAAGGCAAGCACTCCAATCACTGAGCTAAATCCCCAGCTAGGTCCACCTTTTTAAATGACATGAGCATTTTGTTGATGAGTCCAGAGCAGTTGTTTTACACAATGTCTGTACCTAGGTTTGTCTGATTTGTTTCTTGTATTTAGACTCAAGTTAAACCATGGATTACATCTTAAAGTAGACGCGAACCAAAATGTCCACATGTGGTGGACCTGAACTGCAATATTCTATATTAAGAGGAATTACTCAGTGAAGTAAGAGATAACATCTTGTGAATTTTAACTGTTATACTGAGTTTTAAAGAGAGCAGAGATAAACCAGATGTAGTGATGCATACCTGTAATCCAGCAGTCTGGGAGACTGAAGCAGGAGTATGCCAAGTTTGAGCCCAGCCTGGGAAACTTAGCGATTTAGTGAGACTCTGTCTCAAAAAGAAAAAGGGGTTGGGGATGTAGCTCAGCGTGAGGGCCTTGGGTTCAGCCCTCAGTCTCACACACAGACACACACACACACACGAGAGGGTGTGGAAAGAAGGGTGCACTGTAAGCTACCCTGCATCCCTATGCTGTCCCTGTGCAACTCCTTTCTGCCTCAGCAGCCCTGTGGTCTAGAGTCAAGAGTGCTCGTCTCTTCCACAGGTCTTTGTGATCCGCCTCACTGCTGGCCCTGCTGCCAACTCTGCCTCCATCAGGGACCCTGACCTTCTCATCCCCTGTGGTGTGATCCGTGGTCAGGATGAGTTCCTCACCCTCAGAAGAGACAAGCGCCTGGAGTTCCCTTCAGTCTGATGAGCCCAGTGAGTCCATCTACCGGTTTGTTTACACTTGCACTGAGTGCAAGGAACAAGTGGACACACACTGGCGCTGCACGGTCTGCCAGGTAGGTGCAGGGCATTGAAGGAGGTGGGCCCTGTGGGTCTTCATCATCTGAGAGGTGACACAGGCCACTGGGGTGAGACAACCTGGTTTCATGTTGACTGGAAGAGTTGAAGATGCTACTTTTATTCTGTGAGAAGGAGATTTCTGAGCCCATGCAGTTGTACATGCCTGTTCCCGCAGTACACGGTTGAAGTAGAAAGATCATGAGTTTGAGGCCAGCCTGGGCCAACTCGGGCCACCTGAGAACCTGTCTCCAGAACAAGGATATTTTCCCAGCCCAATCTTTGGAATGAGGAAGTCTTGAGAGTTGCTTGTATCTTGTATTTTTCCCCAGGAGTATATCCTTTGTGTCTCCTGCCATCCCACTAAAAACCATGACCACCCAATGGAGAAACTGGGTCTTGGCTTGGATGATGAGAGCAGCAAGCAGCAGGGTGGGGCCGCCCTGAACCCAGGAGAATCTTGCTGCCTGAGCATCCAGCGCAACATCCAGTCCCTGCTCCACGCCTGCCAGTGCCGCAACGCCAACTGCACGCTGCCCTCCTGCAAGAAGATGAAGCGGGTCATCCAGCACACCAAGGGCTGCAAACGGAAGAACAGTGCCGGGTGCGCTGTCTGCAAGCAGCTCGTTGCCCTCTGCTGGTACCATGCCAGGAACTGCCCAGAGGACAACAGGTGCTTTGTGCCCTACTGCTTCACCATCAAGCAGAAGCTCCAGCAACCGCAGCTGCAGCTCCGCATCCAGCAGGCCCTGATGCTACGCAGGATGACGGCCAGCACCGACCCGGACCCTCTGGTCCCCTGTGATCTGAACGATGCCCAGGAGGCGGGGACGAGCGCCCGTAGCTCTTTCTATTCTGAGCCCAGTGGCCCGCCCCCTGTATTGCGGAGGAGCAGCACCCGCAACGTTCCTTACACCTGCAGTGAGTGCAGGCAGGAAGTGGAAACGCGCTGGCGCTGCACTGTCTGTGAGGTAGGCAGCGGCGGGCGGGGGCGGGGGGCGGCTGTGGGTCCCAGTCATGTGATGAGTGATGCGGACAAACGTGGTGGTGGCAGCTGGTGGGAGGGGAGGGCCTAGTCACCTGTTTGAGTTCCAGAGCTGAAACAGGCTAGTCAGATCTTTTAAAAAGCACTTTTGTTCTCTCAGAGTATCTAAAATGCTCTTTGGTGGTTAATTCCTGAGAGTTAACCTGTACTTCCTGGGTTCTTTTGCCAGGATTATGTCTTGTGTGTCTCCTGCTATTACACTAAAAACCATGACCACAAGATGGAGAAAGTAGGTCCTGGCGTGGATGGTGAGAGCAGCAACCAGCAGGCTGATGCCATCCAGAACCCACGAGATATTCACCGCCAAAGGATCCAGCGCAGCATCCAGTCCCTGATCCATGCCCGCCAGTGCCGCGATGCCAGCTGCTCCCTGCCAACTTGCAAGAAGATGAAGAGAGTTGTAGAACACACCAAGAACTGCAGGCGAAAGGCGATTGGCGGGTGCCCCGTCTGCAGGCAGCTCATCGCCCTCTGCTGCTACCATGCCAAACGTTGCCAGGAGAACAACTGCCCTGTGCCGTTCTGCTTCAGAATCAAGCAGAAACTCCGGCAACAGCGGCTGCAGCGCCAGCGATCCAGGATGGTGCGCAGGCGGATGGCCAGCATGTAGCTTACCCATATAGTGGGCAGCAACAGGGCCTGCCCTCCCCAGCCCCTGCCACTCCAGCCACTCCAACCTCGCTAGCCACACGACAGCTAACAACCTTGCAGATGCCCCAGCTTACCCCTTCCAGAAATAGCCCTGGTCACCCTCCAACCTCTACTGGATTGCTTGGCATCCCTGCCAGGGCCCCCATATAGAGCAGTAGAAATGGCAGTGCAGATTCAGAGAGCAGCCGAGACACTGTGTAAATTGTTCAGAGGCTGATCCAGCACCTGATACCCCAGATGACTCCTATAGTCCCCATGAATATGAACCCACTTCCCTTGACCAGAGGTCTGAGTGAGCAGTAGCAGACCCCCTGGGCCCAAAGAGGACTGCCTCGGCCCCAGCAACTCCAGTCTAGAGTGCTGAGGTCAGCCATGATGTCGGTGACCCCACACAGGCAGGATTGGGCCAGGTAGGTGTGAGCCCACTCACACAGGCACTGTGTTTCAACAAGCCTTACAGAACCTCTTGGGGACTCTGGGGTCTTGCAGCTCTCCCCTGCAGCAGTAACCTTTGTGTCTACCCGAAGCTACTGGCTGCATTCAAAAACAATGAGCTGCCAGCTACGCCAACTCTAATCCACAGCCTTTTGCTGGACAGCCTGCTGTGGCCTAGAAGCGGCCAGGGCTGCAGCCAACAGCCATGCAGAGCATGATCCCGTGCAGGCGGGCATGCGGAGGGCTGGCCTGGCCCACCCAGTGGCAGCCCCAGCAGCAAGTCTAGCCGTCCACAGGAGGGATGAGCCTCCAGGCATGGCAAATGAACGTGAATCATGGCAGCATGTCTTCCCAGTTCCAGGATATGTTGAGACCATGGTAGATGATGTGACGGTGACAGCAGATGGAGCATCACATGCAGCAGGTACAAGGGAACATGGGACCAGCTGAGCCAGCTCCCCCAGGCCTTGGGAGCAGAGGCATGAGCCAGTGTGCAGACCTGTCGGCAGCGACTCCTCCAGCAGCAGATGGGGTCCCCTGCTCAGCCCAACACCCTGAGCCCCCAGCAGCACATGCTCCCAAACCAGGCCCAGTCCCCACACCTCCAGTACCACCCCCAGATCTCTTTCCAGTCAAGTGTGTTCCCCCAGGCCATCCCTTCTCCATGGTCACAGTCCCAGGCTGTCCCCAACCCCAAGGATGCAGCCTCAGCCTTCTCTACATCTGGGACTGGCTGCTGCCTAAGCCACTAACCTCATGGAACAAGGGCATTTTGCCAGCCCAGACCTGAATCTGATGCTTTCTCAGCTCGCTAGCCATCCAGGCATGGCAAACCTCCATCATGCAAGCACCACGGACCTGGGATTCAGCACCGGTAACTCGGATTGAATTCAGACCTCTTACAAAGTACACCAGGCACACACCAGACACCTGGTAGTATTTTGGGAGCAGAAAAAATTATTTTCTCTTAATAAGACTTTTTGAAGTGAACGCAGTTTTTTGGAATCTTTCTTAGCTTATGAAACAATTTTCCTTAGAACACCTAAGAAATGTGTAGTAGTAGTTTGTGGAGGTTATCTTTGGATTCATTGCGTTATCGGGGATGAACCCAGGGCCTTTGCACTGAGCTACATCCCTGGCCCAGTTATACTTTTTTATTTTGTAGCCAGGTCTCAGTCACTGAGAAGTTGTCCAGGCTGGGCTTGAACTCATGATTGTCTCCCTCAGCCTCCCAGAGTGCTGGGCTTCAGGCATGGCCCACCATGCCCAGTGCCATGTGTGGTTTATAACAAACATGCCAAGTGAACCTGAGAGATGATAGAATACCAAGAATATGTTTTTGCTCTGGCTGCTTCCCCAGCCTTTGTTCCCCTTTTCTGTGTGGTCCAAGTGTGCACTGGGAGGAGGATGAGTTCTGAAGCCCCCATACATTCCTGCCTTGCACCTGTAATAGGTTTTATTAGTTTTTTAAAATTAAGGAAAATATGTAATATTGATAGTTATTATTTACTGGTTCAGGAGGTGGAAAGTTTTCCTTATTTTCCTCACCTTATGGAAGAGTTTTTAAAAATCCTAAAACCAAAGTACAGCAGGGATGTTACTTAAAAAATATATTCCACATACATAAACATTAAAATGCCAATTTTTCCCTTTGAGAGCTAAAATTTCATTTTTTAAAAAAATGTTTGGTGGGGTGGTCAGAGAAAAAATTTCCCCTTTCCTCCCTGAGTCAACTTTTGTGCTCCAGAACATTTTCTGTAACTCTGAACATAAAACTTAACGTATTAAAATAATTTCTATAGGTAGGAAAAAGACTTCAAAACAGGGGCAACTGTCAAATTGATGTATTATAAATTGTGGTTTCTGAAAAATTTTTGTAGTAGTTGGGCATGGTGGCACATGCCTGTAGTCCCAGCACTCAGGAGGCTGAGGCAGGAGGATCACCATGAGTTGGAGGCTCGCCTGAGTTACAGAGCGAGATCCTGTCTCAAAAAAACACAACTTTTTATTTATACATTTCATAAAGGAAAAAAATGAAAGTAACAAGTCATTGAATGGGTGATTCCAACATGCAGCTTGGGGTTGGTTTGTGTTCTTCCTTATCCTGCCCCACACATACACACAGTCTCGCTTTTGGAAACTTGAAAATAGCAGAAACTCTCAACTGTTGTAAATCTTGCAGTTAAAGGTGATTACTTATAGATACGAGCTTTGGATCGCTGTATAGCCTGTTGAGTTTGATTTCTTATTACCTGTTGTTCAATAAACTGTGTGAGACACACACCGAGACTCTGACTCACTTCTTCAGGGCCCATCCTGGTCCCAGACAACACCCTGTAAGCTCTTGGTTGAGAGTTCGAGAAAAAAGGAAACCTCAGCCGTCAGCCACCTTCAGTGTTGAATATAACAAATTCTCAAATACACTTGGGTGAATCTGTCCAGTGTTCAGGGAAACCAAGTTCAGTTCTCCAAGTTGCAGCCAGATGTCAACATCAGCGGCTTCATGCCTTGACACAGGACCTTGCTCTGTGCTCTAGGGGGACATCAAGCTCTAATCATCCTGAGTGAGCAGTGATTAGAGAGGATTAGACTGAGCTTAGAGGAGGGCAGCGTGCACTTTTCCCTTCCACTAACTGCCACGTGAGGGATCCAGGGAAGGGAAGTGGGTGCAGAGAACTCCGGGACAGCTGAGATGGGCTCACAGCACAGTGTGTGCTGGGTGTGAGCACACGGCAGGGTCCTGGTCCCCTCCACGTGAGCACTACAGAGGCCGTGAACAAGCCCTTCAACCAGAGAGCTGCTACCGAGGGGCGCTGCCTCGGTGGCCGCCCGCCTTGCCCTTGTTGCCCAC